>QYTT01078956.1:5642-15697 GCA_006980735.1 Dasypogon diadema | reverse complement strand
CTAAAGTAAACAGAAACCATTTCTAAGTAACTGAAAACACAAAAATAAACAATGAAAAACAAAGTGTGACACCTCGGCAGAGCAAAACATATCAGTGTTTAATGTAAAGTAATAAAATATGTAATTTAAGTGTAGTGCAACACCAGAAATTTCGTAAGTGTGTACAGTGCAATTTGTTATAAATGTTGAGGGCTAAACTCACATAAAAAATCTCTCCTCTCATATAATGGCATTAGCTAAACGTCCTCTATCGAAAGATGGAGTATTTGAAAGCATACGAACCGATGATCAAGAAGTAACAATCAAGCGTAAGAAACGTCCAAGTCGTGAAGATGATGCCAACAAACAAGACGATAAAAATAGTTTACCACAGAAAAAACGTTCACTAGCCGCAGGAATGGTGGTTAATGGTCGAACAAATAGTAATAAATCCACAGAGGACCAGGATGATGAAACCTTGATACGAGAGACTCAAGCAGCATTGAAGAGTCTATCGGGAAGTTGGCCTGATGCTAGAGGATCCCTGTACCGACTGAATGACCAAGACGAAAATCCTCCGTTCCAGAATCTGTTTGAAGAAAAGCACAAGAGTGCATCGCCACAGGACACCTACAACTCGACAGGTCCTATGCATAAGTATTCAAAGTATGACTATAAAATAAGCTTCAGAAGAGATTCGGATAACTTTCTGTATTCCTCCAGGCAAAAGGAGAATGACCAGGCTAGAATAAATTCACAATATAAATCCACCGAATACAACGACATTAACTCGAAAACAGACTCCCACCTGATTGACGACGGGAAAAAGAAATTTGATAGTGGTATAGTGGGGAAGATTCCGTTTTCGCAGGCATCAGCTTTTAGGCCGCCGGCAGATATAAAGCGAAATGGAACTATAGGATTTTCAGGACCTCTAGGCCCATATGGTGGAGAATCAGCATTTCTCAATTATCCACCACCATCACAGCCACCCATCAGCCTTAGTGCCACCCCAGATGATAAGGCAATCAACACAAAACCCAAAGACGATGATGAAAGTGTAAAAACGATCGAAACACCTGACTCAAAACAGTATACCATCCTTCAGCCCGCCGGTGTCGGGAGCCGTGCCGCATCTGTTATGCAAGATATTGCTCGGGAGGGTGTTGTCTCTGTGTCAGCTGTAAGCAGTTCAAGCAGTCCAGGAATGGGGAATATTGTATCCTCGACGACATCTAATGACAAAATAGCTTTTGATCACAGTACACCATCTTTCTCACCTGGCAGTTTGAATCGAGGTAAATGTCTTCTTGTAATATCTATGTAGTGGTAGATTATAAGTATGCTTTTACGTATTGCCTGTAATTATTTCTACATTTACTTCCTGAATGGAGAACAAGTGTTTGTTTTGTCATTATGAGTTACAAAGTAGCTGAACGACAATGAATAGTTGTTACCTGTCAGTTTGTGGCTAAAGTACATTACCTTTCACATATGTTTTTATGGTTTTCATTTTCCTGAAGATACGTTGTGGACTTTGGAAGGATTTAAGAATAAACATTTGAATTTTAGGTGATTTCATTGCTTACTACTTTGGTTATCATTATCATTAAGTTAATGCCTTCCCTAAATGTATCTATAAATTTAGAAAGTATCTTTCTGAAATACAATTAGAATATATCTAGGAAATTGGGGTATACAAGGGGTTGAGCTTGAATTTCACTCAACAATTTCATTTGCAGCCTTACTTACTTCACTACTTACATAAAAGAGTGATGAGTGTTGTTCACTTCGATAAGTGGTTAAATTTAATTTTTAGGTTCAATATGAACTACCTATATCATTTTTTGAAACAGCATGTATTTAGCACTTTTAGACTGGACTAGTTTCTAGTGTCAATTGAACTGTAATACAATAGTATACTTCTAGCGACGGGGACGTAATTGTCACATAAAAGATAGGCTTTTAGAAAATTCTCTTTGACTTCGAAATAGATGTCGATGTGTTTAAAATATTGTTGTTGTTGGTTGAAAGTATTTTGTGGGGCTAACATTGTTATTTCTAAATGCGCATTTCGTTTGTTTATGACAATCATGTTACAATTTTTATATACAAAATAATATCTTGAAATTTCATAAAGGAACTTAACTCCTTTTCTCATTAGGGTTGTGAACCAAGATTGGTTATAAAAATGTAAATAGTGGGATCACTCATTCCTTAATTAAATAGTTAAATGGGGATCCGAAAAGAACTCCGTCCCCTTAATTACTTAGGAAGTAGGAAGTATTTGCCTTAAGTACTTAGATAATGAACACCTAGTATTTAGTGGTTTGTCACTCTAACAATGAACTATATTGCTTTCACAAAAAGGTTTATTGTAATAAATGCTCAAAGTAGTCTTCTTATACTTAAATACACAGTTCGGCTCGTCGTATCAGGAGTACAAATGGTATGATTACTGTTTTTTTTTTTTTGAAAATTTCGGGTTTTATTGCGAACAATGGTTACATACTTATTCTTTAAAGTATTGTCCATCGCTAGCTATAACTTTTTCCCATCTTCTTCACGACTTTTTTCGCTTCAGATTATCGTACTGAATCCACTTCCCGTCGCTAGTTATAATACGATGCAAATACCCCTTCCTTTCATTCCATTGGAACAGCTGTTCGCACGTGAAGAAACGCCAATCCAAATCTCTTGGCTTCAACTCACATAGAATAGAATCCAATGGCTTAATATCTGCTAACCGAGGTGACCATTCATCTGGACCGCGACATCTGACCCACCCTTGTCCGTATTCCCGATTAAGAAATCCCGTGACTGTAAACGGGAGCACCATCTTGCATAAATCGCATGTCGGCCGGTAAACCCCGTGGAATTTTCTCATTTAATACTTTCTCCAATCTAATCTTCAGAATGTCCAATTAGCATTAATAATTGGAATTTTAACAGGGCCGATAATTCAAAATTTCAAACCGATGCCTTTTTTTAATACCACTGTGCATTATCGAGGAACAAAATCACATCTCGCACTTTAATCACACGCTGGGTAGATTAAAATACAATTACTATACTTCTTACAAAATAACTTAAATTCCTCCTATCACACTTTCTTATAAGAAATATTCCAATTTTTAACTTTTTTTTGGAAAACACAAAATTTCAATTGATGTCGTTCTGAACCTCTTCTTAGATCTCGTGTTGCACTGTCCGATACATTGCGCTTGTTGAAAAGAAATTCATTCGTTAATTTGTAAAACTCTTGATGAATTTACCGACTTTTAATCGGTTTTGCTTTTGTTTTTTATCTCCCTTTTGTTCTGTTTTTCTTGGTTTCGTTTCTTGCTTTTATTACCCTTGATTAGCTTTGATTTTGAGTAGCCTTTAGAACAAACACAAACATGATGCAATTTAATTGAAATGGATGCTGTCATAAAACTGAAAATCTTGTTGAATCTTTAATTATAACTAAGTTAGGATTATTTAAAAAATGAAGGATATTGTTCTGATATCTGTATCTGGGAGTGAAGGTTAATAAGGTGACTACGTTAAAAAATATCTAAATAGTCTTAATTTCAATTAGTAACTAATTAAATGAACAATTTTTTTAAATACAATGAATTATAGTAAAGTCCTATATTGTCTTGAATAGCCTTTTAGAAAGTAAAGCTACATTTCGCCTTAAATACCTACAAAATGTAGGAATCACGGTCCCTGGATCACGGCGGAAATTCATCATGCTGTAGTTGCACATGTCATATAGGAAAAAAAAATAAAATTTGCACAACGAAGTGATCACTGAGATATGTTTTAAGACTATTCTGTATTTTTCAATGACACACTATTTCCGATACAAGAAGAAAACGGAAAGTTTTTTACTAAAAAGAACAGATCAATCAATTTAAATTTCCATGCCAAGCATCACATGTGTATTCAAGTTATTTATCATAATAAAACTTTTGAATAAAATATGGCTGTAATGCTGTATACTGTTAATAGTCGCAAAAAGAATCACAAAACACTTAACTCCTATTTTCTTATCATTTTGGTATTGAAAAGTTAAATGACCGTATAAATTATTCAAACACTTTATCAAAACTGTGTTCAAAAGCTAATACCGTCGACCAAGTAATAACAGAGAGACTGTTCCGCTTTTAAGGCAGACAGTGACCCCTGACACCTGACATCTTCCATCTTCTTCGCCCTGTATTGCAAGGAATAAACACTTCAAAGTCTACAGCTCTCGGGCGAGGCAATGTTGGGCCAAAAGTAAAGAAAAGGCGTTCACAGTCTACCTTTGGAACTGACTAGTCTTTCTTTTATTGCTTGTTCGTTGCTAATACCCTTTTGTCCTAAGACTTTCTTCATAGCCCAACTGTTCTTACAAGTGGTCTTCCTTAAGGATCTGTTTTTAGACCACTTATATTTATTGGAAATATGAATGATTTAGCACGAATTGTGACGCCAATGTTTATCCATTATTATGTTGATAGCAGATTTATATCTGTAAACAGATTACAACTGATAATAACAATTTCTGTATTGAAAGCCTGAGAATTATCTTAGCTCTGTGTACTACAGTTGTAAGATTATCTTAAGGGGAGTAGTTAGTCTGTCGTTTGTTAAATATGTAATTAAACATTCAAAAAATTGAAATCTCTTATTATTCATCATACCAGAAAAAAATAAAGAGTTGACATTGAAAATTTCCAGCTAAGTAGTTTAATACATCTGGCAGAATTTAGGGTAAGATTTAGAAGACTATAGGCTTCATATTTATTTCATTCGAAAAATAAACTTATATGCAATTAAAACATAAAAACTGTAGGAATCGCAGTTCATATATGTTCTCTAAAAGAATGTATTCTAGAAGAAGAAATCCCGCTTAGAATGCGGTCAAATCATAGTTAGTTAGATTAGATTTGGTATGAGTCTAGAGCTGATGTCAAAAGCAGGCGAAATATCTTCATTCAAGGAATAAAAAAGTAGAACCACAAAACAAGTTGTTTTAAGTTTTCTTAAAGTTTTCAAAGATATTGTAGAAAGAAGAATGATAAATTTGCTAAAACTCGGTTATAGTAATTTGCCAACACACCAGTCCTTTGAATCCACTAATGAGTTGTAAATATTCCAAGAACATAAAGAAAATAGAGAAATCCTTTTTTGTTTTTCTAATAAGCTATCGTTCCTTATTCTTTTGTAGATTTTATTACCCAAAATCTTTTCATTGTTTCATATCTGTAGAGGTAAATAAGTAAAATTCTGTGAAGGTAAAGCATTCCTTTCAATCAAACTTCTGTGTAAAAATTTATTTTGTGCAAACTGTCTCCAACGACCTGCCCTGTTGTTAGTACTTATGCAAATTTCAAAAATGTTTCTCCTTATGACGCACCCATGTGACGAAAGTTAAAAAGCTTTTTTTTTTGTTGAATAAGAAGAGAAAATTAATTCCACTTCACATCTGGCAAATCTAAAATTTTACTTACGCTCGGATATTAATTTACATATGAGGAAAACATTGAAGATGGAGAAAGCATTAAGGTGGAGATTGAGGTGAAAATCCATTTCCTGTTGAAAGTCAGGAAAAATCTTAAGATATAATGTATATTGATTTTAGAAAGTAAAGAAAAGAGGTAAATGGAAACTGAGTACATAAGATTTAGAATGTTTTTGAAGAAGAGAAAAAAATTACTCTTAAGAAATCTTAACTGCCGGTCTCTACTTTCGCTTCAGCTCTAAAAACCTTTTCGATATTTTTAATAGAATTCTGCATTTATGATATATGTATTAATAAAATAAGTTAGTATATTAGTTTCTCTTTATAATTTAAATCCAAACATATAAAATTCCTACAAAATTTCTGAATCTTAAATTTCCATATAAATTAAAAATAAAACACTAAAGGTCTTAAATTTTATGACTAACACATGAAAAGTTTGCTAGTCAGAGTTAAATTTAGTTATTTACTACTATGAAATGTAAATTCTACAAAATTCAGCCTTAATTTGTAACTTTGTGTGAGTAAAACCGAAGACACATCCTCTGCCCTTACGAGCATATGTTAATAGGGCATTTTGGCGGGAAATGTATGATAGTAAAATTTAAATAAAGAAATTGAAAATTTAAGCAGGCTTGCAAAATCAATTTTTCTTCAGAGGTTTTTTGTAGCAACTGAAAGAAAGATAACTACTCGATATCTCAAATACTTTTTGAAATATTTTCTTTCATAAATAGATATTCGATTTTACCATTTTAAGCTAGAGGCATATGTAACCGTTAGATTTAAACTCATATTAAATTTCGCCCGTAATGCATAGTCAAGCTTATAAAAGACCTTAGAACTATAGGGGCATACGGAACACAGTAAAATCTATTAACTTTTAATCATATAAAGAGTGGAACATAATTAGCGGAGGTCGAAATCTTACGCAGAATTAAATTTTCAATTAAAAAAAATAAAAGCTATAATTAATAATAAAAGAAACGTGGTAAGTCATATAATAGACATAACTCTCGATCAAATTAAAAGGAAGGCAAAAACATATTTAGTTATCAATTTCTTACAGAAGTAGCGAACAGTATAATGTCGAACCTTGTGGAATGCCACTCTTGATTGTAATGCTTCCTAACAAATGTTTTTTAAAATAGATTTTTTTGGTATCTGTTAAGGTGGAATACACAAATCATTTTAAAGTATTTCTCACAATTTAATTGCAAATTCTGTTATTTTATGATTTTTAAGCTTCATTTTCTAGTTTTGGGCTTCGAGGCAAATACTTTGAAACTCCAAATCTACCAGCATATTTTGCATTAGACGGCTATACTTTGGAAAGGTGATAATAGAATAGGATGAGAGTTTGAATAACTGGCTCCCAGATTATTAGAAAAGCATGGAGTACATTTTGGGAGAATTTCACTGTCTTGCAAAATAAATTTTTTCAACTATGTGATTATCAGATATGTGATTCCGTAAATTAATTCATTTGTTTATAATTTAACTTATGACTTGGTGTTGGAATTGTTAGGTTGTAGAATGTGAAATAACGAATTTTTATATGAGAAGATTATATTATGTATTTTTGAAAATTATTTCCGATTTTAATCAAAACAAAACAACGGAAATCTAATAAAAAAATATCCTTTTAGAAGAAGTCTTGGTTTTTAGAAACGATATACTCTTCGAAGGTCTCATTTGTAGAGGCTCGGTCTCGAATCTTTTTCTGAGGCAAGAAAGATTCCAAATTTCTGAAAAGGTGAAAATCTGTTGAAAAGGCATATGGGGAATAGGAAGGATGAGGGAGAATATCGTAGCCCAACTGAATTGAAATTTCAAAGAAAGCTCTCTGTAAAGGTTGCAGTTCGGACATTTAGGAGAGATAAAAGAATCAACTGGGAATCATTTATTCTTTAAAGAGAATAACAAATGTACGGATTTCATTACATTCTTTAGAATGATATAAGGTATTAGTTGCTGATATTTTTTAATCCCTTACTTGCCCTAAAAAAATTAACTGAAATATGACTAAACTTCAAAAAAACTTTTGTTTTCTGCCAAAGGGGAAATTACGAAATATAGAGTAAAATTTAGTTCTTTTTTAAATGATGTATGCTTAGGTGAACTAAATTAAATTTATGCATGCGCACCTTTGTAGATTTTAAAATCCTTAATTAGCATGTTCTTTGTAAGTTTTTATATTTGCATATTATTCTTTTGAATTGGTACATTCCTATCAGTATCAATATATAATTGTATACAATGAATTCTAAAATTTTAAATTTGTTTATATTTATGTTTTTTTGCAAATCTTAATTTACATTTTCCTCTGAAAGGGTGTAACACGAGAGCGTTTATGAAATACAAAGTAAATGAATTTGATTGGACCACTTGATGTAATTATTCGTACATTGATTTTTTGTTCTTAACCTCTTTCTTGTTACTGCTATTAAAAACTGAAATTTTTCCTATTTTCAGAAGGCAACAAATGTCCAACACCAGGCTGCAATGGGCAAGGACACGTCACAGGGCTCTACTCACATCACCGAAGGTAATTATAACCCAAACTTGTTTCGCCCTCTGTTAAAAATCTAAATTTACTAAAATTTTTCATTTCTGCAGCTTGTCAGGTTGTCCGAAAAAAGATAAAGTTACGCCAGAACGTAAGTAATTTTCAATTTTCATAAGCTTTTTGCATTACTGCTCGTATAAACTTCATTAGCGCAATTGTAGAATCTATTTTGTGCACTTGTAGCATTGTAAAAATGTAAAAGGAATTTGTATTTCTAATCTCTATATCTGAATCTCTACGTAATCCAATGGAAGTGCATGCCTTACGTCTATCTCAAGCCTTAGTCATTTTTTTCAGCGGGGTAGAGATGCTCTCGTCCAGTCAGTTTTTTTTTCCAGACTCATTTCACATTTTTGTATTTATTTTTTGTTTTTATAAAAAACAAATTAATTTTTGTTAATAAGGTGAATATTGAGTAAACAATTTTCATTGAAACCAAAAAAAAAGTAAAAAGTAAACGAATAGTTGAAGGTAAGTAATTTCTTTCTATAAAAGCGGTTTCAAAAAGTTTTTATATTTTTCTCTCCCCCGCTATTGGTGGCAGTTGTTTTATTGTTTTTTACATTTAACTTCCCAAAAAACTTCACTTTCTTTTTTTTATAATTTTAACTTTTAGTTTTCTTTTACTGTGTTGTAATGTGGGGTGAGAAAATGTATAATGAATGCAATTGGCTATATTTCAAAATTGGATGTAATAAATGTATTTTTACATTAACAAAAAAAAATTAAATATATTCAAGAGATTTACTCAATATTTACCAAAATTAACAAAATTATTTTACGATTTTTTTTACATTTTTTAATCATCGATGAAATAGTATTGGCGATGCATGAAACCATTTTAAAATGTCCAACACCCGGTTGTAATGGCAGAGGCCATGTTAGTTCAAATCGAAATTCACATCGCAGTTTATCCGGTTGCCCAACTGCTGCTGCTAATAAAGCAGCTGCACGTGAAGCTAAATATCAAAATGGATTCTTGTTTCAACATAAAACAGCCATCTTAAGTGCAGGTTTGTTGGCTTTTATAAGTAAGGAAAAAAAACCAAATATACTTTTAATCAGTTTTGTTTGGATACTTTTTTGTTATTGGTGGCTTTAAAATATTTGGAATATTTAAATTTCATTGTAGTTTACCTTTTTATTACATTATTTGTGAACATTATTAAGTTATAGCGGAATTCTATAAATTTACTATTAGTGCAATTATAAAACTATATTTTGGTGTCTGTCAAAACTACTTTGTATCTATTACGAGCAAATATCATGAATTTTAACAATATTGCGGTATTCGGTATTTCGAACCCTCCACTTATAGGTCTCCTTAGAAGGGCCATTGAAAAACAGGATTGTGTCCATTGTGCTGAGGTGTATATTTGCAAATTTTTTTTCTGTGGAATCTGGTTCGAATCCTGCACAGGGTGCAGTAATTTATCTGGGTACCAGTTGTTGAGACAATTCTACTGATGAGAATTGTGCTTGGATATTGCACAGTAAAAATTTCATCCCAAAAAATTATGGCTCACTTGCAACATTTGTCAGGTTAAAATTTCCCACACTTATAAAGCTCTGGATAATGAAAATTTCGCGATTTTTGCTTTATTCGATGTCAAAAAGCCTTTCAATTCTATTGATCACTCAGGACTTTCATAAAAATTAGAAAATAAGTTTCAGAGTTCGAACTATTAAAATTATAGAAATATATCAGATGATTATAATTCAAAAATAAAATAGCATTCTGCTGTAAATCGCAATCATTTTGCTTTACGTTCTAAGCCCTAAAACTCTAATGGCTACAGGTTCCACACGGCAGTGATTTCAGGCCCTTATTACTTTATTTGTTCATTTGAATTATTATATCTCCCTCATTCCTAGCAAACAGCTTCTATTATTGATAATAAACAAGGATGGGAGCAAAGTAGATGTCTGAGGTTTGGTAATTATTTTTTCAAGTAATAACCACACCTACTACAACAATTTAACAGCTTTATAAGTACATATTGATCCGTT
>QYTT01078955.1:0-14817 GCA_006980735.1 Dasypogon diadema | reverse complement strand
GCATGAAATTAAATAGTTGTTACCCAATTAAACCAGCAGAACCCCCGAGACATGAACTCCAAACCACTTACTTACTGCAACTCATAATGGCTTCTAATAATTATTCTCTTCTAAGTAGTAATATAGACGGAAACCCAGAAGCCCCTGAACCACTGCGTTGTCTATTAATTTACTGGCTAATTAATAACACAGAGTAGTTTCCTATTTGCTTCATTTGAATTACCGCAACATTAGAATACGCTCCAACCATATAACATATAAAACATCAAAAATATAATGAAAAACTTTAATTTTGAAGTCCTCATAAACCGTCCAAAATATCTTTTTGCAAATTACATTTCTAGCTTTTTAACCGCGTCCAGGATAACCGGACTGATGAGTGAGATCACTCTTTAGCAAACTATATAGCTGTGACCACGTGAGAGGCAGTCCTCCCTCAAATCCACCACGACTAACCTCAACGTTCAACTTTGAGACTTGTCAATATAATAATTGCAAGGAGACCCCGAGGTCTGCAATCTCTTAAACTCAAAGATGGAAGTCAGATGGTATCAAGGGTTTACGCGGTATAAACCTTGATTCTCATCGAGAATATTTTTTCAAAATTGTGGTCTAAATAGCACTGCGATCCAGAATAAATTAATGGACTGGAAGACCTGTTGGCTTGAAAGTGTTTAGAAATTCCATTGAGTATTGGACAAAGTCATCTGTGCTTGCAAAATCATGTGCATGTGTGCAAAATCTCAAGTGGAAAGTGCGGTAACACTTCGTTGGATTAGAGGATTGTTGGGAACAAAAAACCCGACACCTTACCAAAACAGAGCGCAGCTATGAAATTCCAAACCCTAAACCATTTTGCGCCATGTTGAAGGACCTAACCGAGAAATGGGTTATAAAAGTACACCAAAATCCGTGGGAAAATATGACAACCTATCAGTAAGCTTAGAAAGGAATTAGGATGGGTCAGAAATACTCAGATTGTTAATTTCTCTAATTATTGGGCACGGAAGGGTTACGTATCACATGCAAACTATGTGTAAAGAATACAAAATCGGTGAAGTACATAGTATACAACTACCGGGCCTTGGAAAGCAGGATGGAAGCTGTTACGGGCGACCCCACGGGTAGCTTGTCAACAAATGCTCCAAATAACCAAGGAATATAAGGTTCAGGAGTTAGGTAGGAACATTCTGACGCAAACCAACAAAGACAACTCTTGCCAGAGGGCCGAGTAAGAACCCGAAAGCAGGGATTTACTTCGATATCCTTCAAACAGGTCCAGATTGCATGCAAACCTGATTATTTTATTTATGGTACTTTATTTTCAAAAAACTGGCGTTGGGATTTAAAAAAGATACACTGTGTCATGGAACTGGTAAAAAAACGCCATAAAAGAAAAACAAAGTGAACTCAAAATCGCGCTCAGCATGAATCAGCGTTGCATCGTATTTTGACAAAATATTACCACTTCACATCTGTAAGGCAAGATATACAAAATAGAAACTAATTAAAACTAAGATTCGCCAATACAAACTTAGAATCTTAAAGTAAAGGGCCATCCTGACAGGAAACTCGTTAAAGCTGAAGATAGCATGTCCTAGAAAATCATAATAAATTTTCCTTTATACCTGAGAAGCGAGTAAACGCATTATTATTCAACTGCGCTATTTTCCGAGATGTTCCGGGATTTTCTTTTGAACTTAACGTACACCTTAAAAAGAAATTTAAATCCGAGTAGAGCTGAAGAATTTCCACTTTGAGTCAGTTGACGGAGCCGCAGTAGTTCTTGCCGTGGAAAACAATTTTGTTGTAAAAAGAAAGCACGTAGAGCTTTTGCCATTTCTTGCTGTAGTGTAGAACAACGAATACACGGACTCCTGAGGATATATTAACTTTTGGATGATTTATTGGTTACCCAACCGAACTGATTGCCACTCCGCTTGTGAACGAAAATCTGCATGGGATTTATTTCTGCGTTATATAATAAGATATAGAATAAGGCGTGTGTATTTGATTCATTGTGTTCCATAGGAAATTTCATTAAATTTGTTCTCTTATCGTATAGATAGACTGCACCAATTTACTAACGAAATCCTGACCTAGAGATCTAATAAAGTATGCCCCCAAGAATGTGTTCCATATCCGACACAGATGTGTCATGCGATATTCCACTTGAAGCCACAACAATGGCTACAATTAACTGCTAAAGGAGGAAATTAGACCGGAATATAGAAGACATTTTGGATTTATTCAATTAGTGTAACTTGTCTGGGAGGACATGACAAGGTTAAATTGGATATTGCAGTTAATCACTTGGTTATCACTTTTCTCTGGAAGCGAGGAGTTACGAAATAATTTGCAAACGGGTGAGCAAATTTCAAGGATTTACATGGATACACCAGGGGATGAAAAACAGATTACTTAAAGATCACAGCTTAAATAGAGATTAAATCAATGAAAATGTTAAGCAAATATTCAATTATATAATTGGATTTCTGAGTTGTGTTCTGTGATTCCAGCTGGAAATCCTCTGGAGCTTTCCCTACACTTTACATGATAGTAGTGACCTTAAAGGCATAACAAAGCAAAATGCTTTGTACATAAGTGACACAATTTACATTGTATATTGATTAAGATTTGAAATAATTATTTGCGCAATGTATGAGGGGTCTAAATGCAAAACGCGCCAAATCCGCGCTTTTAAAAAATAATACACCAAAATGTATATTGAAATTTATCCCAAATTTTATCCAATTTTATCCAAAAATTAGCAGTGGAACTCATTTATTCCTATAGAAAATGAAACTTGAAATTTGATGCAGATGCAAAACGCATTAATTCAAGCAGTAAATGAGATTAAATTTAAAATTTTTGAGCTCTTGTGAAAAATTGTTAAAAGTGGACTTGGCGGGGGTTTTAACCCCCAAGTGGTTAGGAGTTTCATCTGAATACATTGATATTCCTATTTATGATGAGAAAACACCGAGCCTCTTAGCAGCCGGCGCTGTTAACTTCTTAGGCACCCATTTGTTGGTTTCGAAATTGTGCAGCATTTCAAAGCTTTCTGCGAAATAGTTATAATTAAGAAGAAGAAGTTATTTTACTATCCTTACAATAAAATCTATATTATTGAAAAATGAGCAATATTTAATGTACATGTTTTGGATATTTAATACTTTTTTCCTATTTTCCCACAAATGGGTGTCAAATTTGATATGCTTACCCTACATATTTCCAAACGTTGTAAAATCGTATATACCTTTACAGAAATGTAGAGATAACTACGGTATTAAACGATTTCTGAAAGTAATATCACCAAGGGCATAAAATATAACGATAATGGTAAATGCATCAAATTCACTTTGCTGGTTTCCTCTCAAAAATTGAGCAAAAATGAGGAAAAATAAAGAAAGTTATGATAATTTCTTTCACAATACTCCCTTCGATAATTGCTTGTGATGCAGCTTGAAGAAGTCTCCTTTAAATTCAAACTTCCCGAAAATTCTAATGATTTCCTCCTTCAAGGTACTTGGCGGAATAATAGATTTCTGTTCACATAATAATAAAATCCCTCTCATATCGTATTCAACCCGTTCAGTAGAACTACCGATAAACTCACGGAATAAAGTAATCCTGTCCAATCAATTGGAAGAAAAACTATTAAATTTCCGAAAATGCATATAAAACTTTTAGGAAATCCTTAGAGATGTGCACGATTTTATTGTGAGTGTGGGTGATAAAAGAAGTCGAAAAGCACCGACGAAGCCATAATGCATTATTACGAAAGGATTTAAGAAGAAAATCTGAAAATCTCTGATGAAATTCAACTGCAGCCAGTTGCCCCGTCCTGTAAAGCTTAAGTGTTATGTGCTGAACGTGTTTTTAAACTTTCCTGTTTTATCTATTTCATCTTAAACTTGTAGAGCACATTTTCTTCCTGCATTCGTTCTTAACGAAGCCAACTTCTTCCACTAGTACAGCGGAAGCTGTGGCACCCAAGAACGCTAAATTGCAAACGTTAACTTAAGCCAACTTCTGTCATGAGAACAAATCTTGCTTGAACTTCAGCAAAACTTCTCAGTTATTGAAAGTTTCGTACAATTTGTATTCCACTTGGGGCCGCTACATTTTTTCACCCAACTTCGCCATATGAAACTTTATGAGAAGTAAATACATCGATACTTTGCTACTCTGTTACCATACCTAGGCAGCTCTTTCCACCCTTATCAACATTAGCCGTGACTAGCTTGTAACTTTGAGATGTTTTTAAGTATTTTAAAACGTTGCCTCACACTAAAGATGTTGAGTCGTAGAACGTGAGATGACTATGAAAGTGGCCACAGCTGCCCAGGAAGTATGTGAAAATATTCTTATGTATTTTTTTAATAGATACTTTGCTGTTGCGGATATTGTTAGATCGTCTTATGCATGGGATGTGTTTAGCAAAACATGGCACTGGCAAGTTTGGCAATAAGGAAAATTGTTCTCATTTAAGTGATTATATCTGAAACCATAGGTGTGACATGTAAACCTAGAGTTATGGTTTATAATTTTAGCTAATAGAGAATGGGAATCCATCCAGTTTGAATTACATATGTATGAATGTATGTAGGTAAATAGCTTTCGAGGGACATCAAAGTAGACCGCTAGTAGTTCAATTCCTTTTTTTGTCCTATGTCACATTTGCCCATCCCATTCGATTTCAGCATGCCTTCTTGAACGCCAGACCAACCCATACATAAAACTCCCAACAACATCTCTCATTGCACAAAAGTCGGAATGCTCTCTATAAATTTCGTCATACTTAAAAACACATATAAAATAAATTTCCCAGCGAAAACAAACTTTATTAATAAATAATCAGTTTTAGCACATTATACCCCATGAATAGTAAAAAGAAACCCAACTGCCTCGAAATTATGAAGACAGTCGCTATACAAAAGGAAGGTATTCGCACTCTTCTATTTTCGAAAGTCTTCTGGAAATGAGCCGAAATTGCTTTTTCTGTAAATTGCTTTTGTTGTTGCATGGCCAGTTACGTGTGATATGTTGAGAAATAAAAACCATTACAAAGGTCATTCTACAAGCATGGCATTAAAAGGAACCGCAATTCGGGAAAAATCGATGGCAACCGTTTTCCTTAATTCATCCGGGGCATTTTAAATTTTTCAATATTCAGGGATTATTTAAAGAGAATGTGGTTTGTGTGACTGTAACTTTAATACTTAAAGCTTTTAAGCAAAAAGAATAATTGAACAATGAATAAAAATACAGCATGTAGAACAATATTTAATTAAAGAACACTGTTTACGCTGAAAACTTTTAATTTAACAGTAATTGTAAACAGTAGCAGCAATTAATTACAATATTATCATAAAGATTAATTTTCACGTTATGTAAATATAGTTAAAAATATAAAATCACAGTGTGTGTAGGGTTTTTAATCTTCAATCAAGAGGTTTCATCATGAGTTTTTCGTTCGAGGGAAGATTGAGAACTAATCCGGAGATATTTTATTCGCCCCCTGAATAACTACAACGTCGTCTTAAAATATACTATATATACTGGGCAGTCTATAGGGCTAGTATACTATATCTAACTCTCAAGAATACACTGCTGCTTTTAGCATTATATGTTCTTGATCACTATACCTAATCATAAGGTCTAAGGAACAATTCATAGTTGCGCATTAAAAATTACATCTTAGATATGTTCAAGACAGTAATGGGCATAGACAATGTAAATAATGCATAGTCTACGTAACAGAGCTGTAAAGTAATGACTCCTTTCGAAATTACTTTTCACTTAATTCGCATTGTCTGGAATTTAAAATTTCTAATTAAAATATCCAATTCCATTCTTTGGAATCGATTTTTTCAGTTGCATTCGTTTTCAATTCCGAATGAGAATTATTAAGATGAATCATCATTCCAAGTAATGATGTATGGAATTTCAATTCGTCACATATTCAACTGAGGTTTCCAACGGAATTAAAATTTAATTGTGAAGGAATTACTCCGGAATTACAAGTAGATTTTAAATTTTTGTCATTCCTTTTCAATTTCCCTAGGAAAGGAATTAGATGTTGATTTTAATTCCTTAATTCCATTTCAATTCCTCCAGAAAGAGAATTGAAAAGGTCCTGTGCGGGATTCGAACCCACGCCAACAGGGGAGAAAATTTGTATACATCCGCCTCAGCACGCTCGACCACCGGCGTGGGTACCTGACTAAGATACAGCAGTTTTCATGCTACATCAGACGTTATAATAAGATGGTTAACTCTAGATTTCTCTGCTAATTAACCCTCCAATCCTGGTTAACCAAGCAGCATGAAAACGTTTTCCAACCTAGAACTAGAGTCACTGAGTAAGAGAGCAGATGAACCAGAGCTCCTCCTTCTTGTTGGTTTTTACTCCGTGGATTTTACAATATGTTGAAAATGGAAAATCTATAACTAACATTTTATAGCTTCATCTCATTTTCTATTTTATTTTAGCTCTTTTCTTTCTATTAGTTAGGCATCTTGTCGCCGCACGGAACGACTTCAACTCATACGAGAAGTCATAGCAATTTAGAAATAGTTCTGTCCTAATATTTTTCTCTAGATAAAACTCATAACATTGTTTCAATCATGTTTACACCATAATCTCTGTCACTTAAATGAACTTTTATGAAATCTCATATCAGGTGCTCTTATGGTGTAACACTACCCTTATGGAAGATAGATACCTTCCTACAAGAAGAATTTATTTTGGATTTGATTGAATGTCAGACCATGTAACTAGAAATACTACTATTGTATTCTCTTTCTAAAGTTTTTATCGTAGATTTTCTAAGTAATCTCTACGCTCAACGCTCTATAATCATCAATTCAAATTCTGACTTTTATGTGACGGCACACATTTCAAAATTAATAATTAATGTAAGGATAAGTATAAAAGCTTTAACTAAATTCAATAGCAGAGTGTTTCCTTTAGTTTGCTATATATAATTATATTAATTATTACTGTGCAACAACCCTTCGCAAGTACAATTCTTATCAGTAGAATTGCCTCAATCATTGGTACTATGCATAAGACTATGCATAACATCATGGGGATTCCCCAAAACTTTGGCTACACCATAAAAAGATTATCAGTGAAATCTAGCAAATAACGTAAGTAAATTTTAACTACAATAATTGACTCAAGCACTTTCCTACTTTCAGCTTGAAAGAACAATATACACCTATACAAATATATAATGTAACATTACATCATAATTACAGGAAGGAAGAAAAATTTCACCTCGTGATCTTTACATGTTTCCTGTTGCAATTTTACTTAAATTAATGATAACTTCAAATAACTTTTTTTGTTATCCAGGAACAACTTCACAGCAATTATTTTTAAGACTTGAAACGCATATTTAAGACTTTAGAAACGTTTTTAAGGAAGTGCATAGCAGCACCTTACTTTGCCATCATTTATTCATTTCTCTGATGTGATGGAAATGTTTAATGATGATGATACGCTCTGATGTGAGATAAAGGAACTCGAAATATGCGATATGACGCCGCAGATAGGAAAAATCATTAATCTTCTCAAAGCTTATTGCTCTTAGATATCTACATATATCTTCTGAAATTTTTCCCTTGAAATTGCGTTTATTTAATGTTTTGCTGTAAATTCTGTTTGCACCTAATAATTCGGAGAAACGTATTAAAAAGGTATTTAATCATTTTTTAATATCAATATTTTCTACTTTTGGTATCCATATTCTTACTAGTACTCTGCTCACACAATAGGGCTTGAAGTAAATTAAAAGAAGACCAAGCACTCAGGACAAGAGTATGAATAGAATTTTCTTATTGACCATTCGACTTCTTCAAGTCCCTAACTCTAAAAATGTCATCCGCTTTAGAGGTGCCGATCACAGGGAAACCCCGGGATCCCACAAAGTGTGAAAGACCTCACTTTATAATGGTTGAATGTCGTGAAAAGAAAATACTATGTTTGACATTACAAACTTTCACAGGACTACTGTCAAAAAATATATGAGACTTGCAATTGGAAATGTATTTAGGTAAAGTTTCAGCCTTTCAAATTCCATAGAGCTTTTCAACTTTTTTTTACCCTCGCCAATAGCAGAATTGATTCAGGCTTAGTTCTGTAGATTTACTTTCTGTAGGCATGAGGCCTAACCCAGCAAATGGCATGGTTTTTTAGGCCGGTCGTAGGTATACCAAATCTGCACATTCACATGCAGTAAAGCCGCACATCAATTAAAACGGCATAATCAAGCTTTACTGCTTGTGACGTAATCTTACATTTAAATTGTACTGAATAAAGTTTTCTATTGTACACTGAAACGGAATCAGTATATTCCGGCTGAAGAGATGCATTCATGCATGGAAATCACGAACTTGTCCAGTTTATACCTTGTGCAGTTAGTCGATTCGCACGTGTACTCAAGGAAGGCATAATACAATATGAGGCTAGACGATTTGATATTTATTATGAAACTAAACGAAGTCGTTGAAAAACTTGAGTGTTTGTGGAATTTAAAGCTTCCATAATATAGCAAAAATCATTTTAAAAATTTGTTTAAAAACTAAGTGCACCTAAAAAGTAGGAAATAATTTTTTTCGGTGATTATACGCTGATCAGAATAATTTTCAATTTTTCCATTTGTAAAAGAGACCATTGGGCGCTCCGCAGACGTTGACGATCCTGTTGCAATCAGGAGCTTCTGGTGTTTCTAATTATGCATAGATTGCAAGCGTGTATCATGTTGTTCAGGCATTTCTTCATTTAACGCATTCCCTACAAGACTTTAATTACTGAGAGAAGCTCTCCCACAAACGTTCAAATTACTTGTGATATTCTCATGTAAGAGAAATGTGTATCGAAAATAGGTTGCTACGTTAGCGCCGGGACATTTTTTACTACCCTCGTGATCCATTCAGTCCTCGGTAAGTGGTCACCTTGAATTGGATAGTCGGAAATTGAATATCCCAGCAAACCACGAATGTATTCTGAATGCATTGTGTATGCATTACAATAATGCATGTAATCCATTACAGTAACGGTTACGTATATGTTACTGAATGCATTACTTATTTTTGAAATTTTATAGAGCTTTCTTGCATTCTACATCATCCTAATTGTAATCCACGATTAATTTGTTTTGAGATTCCTCAGTCTTAAGCGTGGCTATATTTGTCCCTAGGAATTCAAACTCTTCCAGTCTATCAGTTTGATTTTAATGAAATGTTGCCATATAATATCAGAAAACCAGCTATTTCAATAAGAATTCGAGGATTATCACATCAATATTGTCATATGTTAGTATACCTTCTCGCAAAATGGATATAAAAACAAAACATTTTCCCCATCCAAATTCCATGCAAAAATAAAAATTCAGCTCAGCCCCACCAAAGAAATGTGAAGAACTTGATAAAAATTTGAAACGGTTCAATTCACTGTCAAGAACTTTTAGAAGGACCCTTACAAACATCTTTCACCTTAATAATGCTTTAAACCACTGTTTTCGGCCCTATCTCGCTTGACTGCTCATTTCACATTAAAGTCCAATTTGTATTCACAAAGAAAGAAACAAGTCGGTCACTCCCGAAACAATAAGGGTACAATTGGCTAAAGTGGATGAGAGGACGAGACGACAGAAGAACACGTATCTAGATCAAATATGAGCAGAATTGTCAGATGTTCGGAGTTCCTTTCATTCAAAAAGAACTATACACACCTACATATGTCTGCATAGAGCAGGCTTTAGAATTTAAATCCATTTTTGTTTGTCTCTTAAGATACCTACTTAAGTAAATTTGTAAGAAAAATGTCCAAATTGCAAAAGAAATTTTTTCCTCCGAGAGTCTTAATGTTTTTGCCCACTTGAATGTATTCATTTTCCTCTTTTGCCGATTAAATGAATTTTAAATTTCATAATTGGGGCGGCATTATGTATTTAAAGACGCTGCCATTTTACCTAATTTACTCATTACTCACAATTTCCCATCAGTACTAACTTTTTACAAACTGAGCAATTAGCGTAATGTGTTTCTAATTGCGCGTAATAATCGCAGTTGAGAAGAATATGTTAAATATAAATCAGGACAAATTTCAGCCCTATTGTGCGGTGCAAATGGCGATGATGGGTCTGTACAAGTGTTGGGAACATTCAACAAACTTCTCTGAGAGTAAGTGCGTACTTAAGTAAAATTAGAGCATAATTTTCCTTTGTCTCATCAATCATTGCCTTAACTCTGTTTATGCCTTCATCTTGCCTAAGGTAGGCATAAACATTAGAGGAATTATTGATTTTCTTATTAGGTATGAAATTTCTTAAAGAAACACACCCTCAAGTAATTCCCGGTAGTTATTTTCACCTAAATCGAAGGTTTCATAAATAATTTAAATGATAATTATAAGTGAAGGGTCTTCACTTCAACATTCTTGGGACTCCGACAACGACGTCAAGATAACCCAAGCGCGACCGGTATCCCCTGACGGTGTCCAATATATCCTTTGATGCCTTTTATATGGACTCTGAGGAATTAAGAGATCAGAAATCCCCTTCAAATTATGGGAAAATTTTGTCCCTAAAATTGTGATTCGAATTGACAATGAATTTTGGCACCTATCTGCTGTTACATTCAAAACTAAAAAGCCTTTTCGAGTCAATTCTTAGTCCTAATCCGACTGTAACACGGCTGAATGAGGCTGAATAGACACTACGAAGAAGGCGAAAATTTAAGGCCCCACTATAAAGCTTTGAGGAGTTCTCCAAAGTTCCCCTTCAGGGATTTCCAGTGAAAATTCAGTAAAGCTTTCTCAACACGAGATGCCATGTAATTTTCCAGATGCTAAATGTGTTTGTGATACTTAAAGGAACCTCCTTGAGTCCTAAGTAAACCCATCCACTTGATCCTCGATATTTAACACATGATGTCCTTCTGAGAGAATTTTTCTTCCAAACAGCTTCAAATGTGCAACAAGCTACTTACACCACTTCAGAAATGATTCCAAGTCAGCACTAAGTTGCAATGATGCTTCCTCATAAAGATGAGGATTTTCTCGAAAATCTGGAACTTGATGAGAATCAGATTTTGGTTAATGTGCCTTTAAGACATCATAGAGGACACAATCGATGAATTGAACGTTTAGTTGAATAACTCAGGTCCAATTTAAAAGAAGTATAGATGTATGGTATCATAAGTTTAAGCGAACATTTGTAAAGCATAAAAATATTCATGATACACAGAAGTTAACTAAAGATATTGCCATTAATGGGAGAAGAAAAGAATTCTATGTCCGCCTGTTCGTTCGCGCCTTATCTAGAGGACGCCTTAAGCTAGAGACTTGAAATTTGACACACAGATACCTTATTAAAATTGAAAGATCAAGTTCGTAAATGGGCCAATTTGGACAACTCCTTCATGGGTTTGTCATAACAAACCCATCAATGTCGATCTTTTATGGAAGACTCTGAAACGCTGAAACAAATACTCGGTCACAAAACGACACAAGACGACCTCAAAGGCAAAAAATTCGGATAGCACACGGATAGATCCAAGATGGGTAGCAACGTAATGGCGGATATCTTTGAACCCATCTGCAGTGCTACTGAAGCACAAAACATCTTCCAAGCCGAAATATATGCAATAGAGCTCTGCGTCCGCACAATCCTTAACAAGGGTTTATATTCTGTCAGACAATCAGGAAGCTTTCGTATACATAAGAAACTAGACCAATCTGGAACTGCCTTAACATCCTGAAGCAACTGACCAGAGACATGGTAATCACTTTAGTGTGGGTGTCGGATCATAAGGGCGTCAGGAGTAATAAGACCGATCCCAATAAGGGTCCAAATCCAACTTCGTTGTCCCACAGCTATTTTACGGCCTCTCGAAAAGTCACATCAAGGCCAAACATGCATTCTGGGTTAGCCAGCCTGACCTAAGCAAGTGAAGAAGCTTATTAAGTGCTCGTGAAAGAGAACATAGGAACCCCTAATGTTCAAGAAATCGAAGCTAAGGATCTTGACATTCCTTGTATCCGATTGGTGCCCTTAGAGATGATGATGGATAATGAAAGACCGGAATACATTCTATGCCACTGCGAAGCATTGTTTCGCCAACGAATGGATATGATGTTCATTTCGATGTTTCCAGTTTAGCACCTAAAAGAATTATGAGCTAAATAAAAAGTCCTCTTTCTGGAATGGACCCCTTCAAAGGACTTACATATAAAAGATCCTAGGCTGTCGGCGTAACTGGAGGAGTCTCACAAATTGCGGGTCTGAATAAAAGTGTACTGGAAATGTAAAAAATGTTTGATTACCAATAAAAAAGGTGACAACGCTTGTAGAATTTTAGTTATCTCAACTACTTTATCCTTCGGGCCCTTTCTGACAATCAATAACTTACAAAGTATTAAGTGACCTTTCTACATCAACCACCCGGTTTCCTTCGAGGTTTCTTTCCAAAGTCGCTTTTACATTTTGGTTGAAATACTCTAATCTAATTCATTTTTGTCTGTATTCCTGAGTAGTATTTCAGATACCACAGAATGCAGAACACTCTGGTCAAAAACTACTAGTGCTTTCGTATTTCTCCATTCAGATTCCCCGTTTCCCAGCCGGGATTCTGTTCTGGCTTCAATAATGCCAAGCACCATGTGATATTAAATAACCAATGGAAGCTGAAGGAGGAAAAAACCATAATTCATATCCCAAATATCAAGGCCAAGGGCTAGCAGAAACACAAGCATTGTAATCGATTGCATTCCTATCCTAAATTCCAAATGGGAAGAGCCTTCTCTTAAAATTAGAGAACATAATAACTGATGGTAGTGCCATAATTGAAAATAAATTAAATTTGTTTTTACATTGAAAATGTTAAGTATTTGGAAATTTCACTGAATGACCTTTTTACGCCTTTAGCTTCCGAGTCTTTTGCTGGCTTCATTCCTGTGGAACTTTTCAAGCGCACTCACCACAGCGATTGTGGAAAATTTCATTGCCTACGTGGTAAATGTCCTAGTTGGTACGCGATGTCACCCAGTGGCAGACGATGTCAGGTATAAATAAGTTCAATGCAAAGTAGGAGTTTACCATAGGTAATTTCCAAAATGCCATCAAATCCCTTTGTTTCAGTAGTGGGTGCTTTGATTACGAAAACAATTTCGCCGGTAATTGGAACAAAAGACGAAGGCTACACCCACTATACAGCGGGGATTAGTCCGTGATTGATAGGAAAAGTTCATGCCGGAACGCTTTGACGTCGTACACCGAAAATATCCTATGACCGCAGAGCGCGTTGTTTGACTCCAGTCAAAGTTGGTGGGAAAAAGCGAAAAACCAATAAATCAGAATTAATTACAGATTTGTGAGTCTGCAGTATTTTTTATTGGTTCTTCACTGCCGTGGCGAACTAATTCCGACGGTCTTCTGCACTTTGCTTAGATGCCATTAATAATTCCAGTGAGCAATTAATGTCAATTTGTGTGGAGCACATACGTGTGCACCACCCGCCCTTCTTTTCAGTAGCCACCGAGGAATCCGCAATTGGATCAATACTGTAAAGACGGGGAATGTTTAGCGTTTCTAGCCATTCGTAGGGTACTTTTTCTTTATCTACCAGGAAATATATGGGCCAGCAGCAATCCCTGATATTTTCTGTGAAAGGCAGCTCTACAGAAATTTCAACGTTTCCCTGCGGCTGAAGTACACAAATCGCCGTAATGTCTGCCACCAACTGATTGTGTGATGTTAATTTAATTATCTCGAGATAAAGATAATGGCTTGTTATGCCTTTTCAACTGTATTTGCTGCTAACAGCCTTCTTCATATCAACTACAGCACCACAAGTGTGCTTAATGGCAGTTTAACTAGATTTACAGCCGAACGTACACAGAGATCCTGCTAACATCCTTTTCATACAGAAGGAATGGCGAAAGTAAGCAAATTTTTGGTCGTTTGTCTTCAGAAATGAGCATCTATAGTCGTTAACAGATCTAAGGGATTATGGACTGGGTGATACGCAAGCGAATCCCAACGCTTTACAATATACCCAGAATAGGTCCCTAAGACCACCTAAGACTGTGTGTTATTTAAGAGGGATATTGAGAGTTAGGCTGGATAAAAATCAGTTTACCATTGGTAGTAAAGTAAAGAAAATCTGATACTTTATGAGTTATAATACGAGCTGATGTGACTAAGTTGGCCATTGTTATTGCTTGTGAACTGAATCAGTAATAGGATAAAAATACTTCAATTGAATTTACCGAGTCCAATCAGGACTGTCGCTGTAGTTTATGAGATCATTATGAAATCTTTACGATCCATAACAGTTGCCAGAGTTGGGAAGTGTTCTGAACTACATGTATGTAGTCCATTGGTAGTGAACGTTCTTAGCAACACCGTGTCGTGTCTATGACTTACGTTTTCAGATGTTTTATCCCAACTTTGCCGTAAAGCCATGATACCGCCATGTACTTGAAGGATTCACATTCTTTTGGATGATTTGTCAGTAATTTTATGGTCTACTCGTATTATTTAGTTAAGTTACAGTAGATCTTGATTAAATTAAGACACATTTAAGAATCTATTTCAAGGGTGTGGTATTACTTATGCTACCTCTACATAAGTGAGAGTTTATTAATTGCTTTGTGTTATCGTATTATAATTAAGGATCCGGAGTTCAAGAAATAACACAGGGATCTACAGGGAATTAAGGATCAAATCGAATTAAAGGGAAAGAGGTATTTTAGCAAGCACGCGGCCTTCCTGTACGAGAAACCGCAGTTAGGAAAAAGTA
>QYTT01078954.1:6745-27037 GCA_006980735.1 Dasypogon diadema | reverse complement strand
GGAGATGATTTTATTTTGGTAAAATACAATATTGCAAGGTACTTTATAGATTTGCTAATATGTAAAATATGTCCGATAGTTGATAAAGTAGATAATTGAAGGTAAGAGAATTGTTATAGAAATAGGAAACATTGAAAATACTACTTCGAAACGAAAGCTCACAGGATTGCAATTAAGGATAACACCCGAAATTCAAAGCTAATAAGAGAATAATAATAAAAATTGAATATGCCTTTAGGAAATAAATAATTCCCTTCTTATTACATGGAATGTTACCCACTTTTAAACGGTTTCAAAAATATACAACACAAAATAATAAAGACTTTCACCCATATTTTCTGGTTCCCTTTCGAAAAATTGTTGATATCATGTAGAGAACAAAAGCAGCTTTTTCTCAATTTTCATTTGTAAATCCCCTCCACATTTCATTCTCTAATTCAGCGAATAAATTAGATTTTAAAGGAAGGTATTACCTGAAGAGAAATTCTCATTACCACGAAGAAAATCCTTTCACGTAAAAATATGATTCAATGGGGAGAAAGGATATTCACCCCTTTCGTTTCGTGTACACGAACACGATTTGACCACCTTCTGTTTGTGCCAATTGCGAACACAATCAACAGTCTGATATTCTTGCGGTGTGCAAGTGTGCTACTTGTTTCCCTCCCCCCACCTGCTACTTCTGGGGCACATTCATGCCAGATCCCGAGCCCTAAAGGAACCACATGATTTAGTACCACACCACTGCAGCAATATCTGCACTCCAATTTATATCGGGATTGTACGCCTGTACGTGTTTCTCTGGCTGCACAGTTTTTCCCAGGAGAGAAAAATATTTCCAATTAAAATAAATTTTTGTGGTAATTAGAGTCGAGATAGGAAACTTTGTATTCACTCTTGATTTAGTGCCGCATTATATCACACCTTCATCTAGTTCGGGCCCTACGCTAGAATTTCTCAATTGGGCCTTGGTATTTGAAAGTGATTTATCCTTGTGCAAATGGGATAAAGGAGCCAGGAGCCTCGGAAGAAACAATTCCAAGAGGAGGACTAAGCCATAATTTCCTTCCAGGAAATTTAATAATGTCAACTTGGATGTGTAGCAGTGTTTACAGCAGTTTAAGCGGTTCCAACTTCTTCTAAAGGCTTGCGAGTGTTTTACGAGTTTTACAGACTTCTGTATATACTATACAGAAAATAAATGAGAATGCCGGAAAAAAAGATGTAAATAAGTTTGGTTCAGGAGCAGGTACGTATCGATTGAAAGCTCTAATATAATAACATACCCCTAATAATGTGGAAGCTGTCGTATGCGTGGATGTAGCATCTGGCGAAAGTGTCTGCAAAAGAAGGCGCTGTAATGTGAGACATACACTCATTAATCTAAGTGCATACAATGTGCAAATAAGGCCGTGACCCTTGGAAACTCTGATTAATCATTTCGAGTCTCTCCTTTTAATGACTATATGGAAGGGTATTGGGTGTCGTTTTAAGCAGACTCTTTAAGAAAATGTCTGTAATGATAATTAATTACACCTTAGTTTGTGAACCTTTCATGTCTAGTTTATTTGTGTTTCTGCAAAAAATAAGCTCTAATGTGCCACTAACGATGCAGAGGAAAGATTTTAAAGTACGGATGAAGTTCGACACGTGACCTGATGTTATTTCACTGCCGGCACACAAATCTTTTATTTCCTTTGTGAGACCTCTGGCCAAATTATTTCATTCTTAATATTAGGCAAGTTATCTTCCATCGGCTTGGAAAATTATTCATGATCCATGTGATCCATGCTGTCCATACCTAAAAACAGAGAAGAAAGTGGCAACTCAACTGCTATTCCATACTGAGCGCTGGAATCAGTATATTCCATACCTTCAGTGAGCCAGAGATCTTTATGGTGCCTATCTTGCCTTTTAGCTAAACTCAAAGTAATCGATTCTGATCTTAGGCTCCCAAACCAGATTCAATGTATGTTACACTAGTCAGAATAATTGATAACCTCGATTGATTTCACATTGTTGTGCCACAAGGCTCTATTCTTCTATAATATACTTCAGTCAGAGAATAACAAACACTCCCTCCTTTCCATTAAAAACAGTTATTTGAAATATACCTCTTGAAAGTTATCCTTTTCGTATCGCTCGCTAGCTTGGATGAGGGAACACAGCAGGACATTGAAATATCTAGTTGGACGGTTCGCACCTTTGCTATTGCATAAAATTCGAGGAACTTCCCACGCTTCTTTCTGCACCGGCGCAAGAAATATTCTACTCCATTTAATCTTGGGCTTATCTGCATAACATATTAGACTCTTAATTCACACATATGGGTATGAGGTACCTACTGTTTCGTTCACGTTGGACTAAATCCAGAAGAAGGTATTTAAGCTCATTGCCGACAAAGTGATTACCTCTAAAATAGATTCTCTGGAGCATAGACACAATGTTGCTTGTATTACGCTCTTTTATCGCTATTTTAAAAGGTTCACTGCCACCTTCTCTAGAAAAGCTTTGATGAGAAAAATATATACAAGAATGCATTTAACAAGAGAGAGCTTAAAAGCTCTCAGAATATGTGTGGGGTTAACAACGAAACTGGTAATGGGCATTATTCAAATGATATCTTTGGTATATAGAAACCATCAACTAGAAATCCACTTCCATGCAGGGAAGCTTTTGATTTAGGTGCCCCCAAAGTAACCCTAATATCTCAGGTTCAAGAATTTCTAGCATTGATGCAATAGAGTTCCCTTCTTACCTCGACCCTTGACATCTAAGCGAACTTTGAAAGCTCGCTGCAATCGACTGATCTGAACTTCCACCTCTTGGTGATGATTTCTCTATGTTTTTGGTCTGATTCCTTGTAGATTAATCTCTACGCGTTATATCCGTACATCGAGCCGTCTTCATCCTTTCGTCCTTGAGACAAAACTTAGTAGAACAGTGAACAGAACTGTATGAATGTGGAATCGATTAACATCTTCTGTTTTTCCCATCGATTATAGCCCACAGTAATGTGCATCGATAACATCACTCGACCTCTCGTTGAGACATTACGGACGTAACATCTACTAACATCTTTTGTTTTTCCATTCAATTATGATCGCATAATTTCCAGACGAATGTATACAGGCACCTTTTTGACTCGAATCCCTGCTATCATCGGCCACGACTGTGTTTTACTCAGCAACCAGAGGGTGAGTTTTGATTGTATCGTAAAAAATTTTTCTTAAATTGTAACAAGTTAAACGGAGACTGATTATTGAAATCTTCAAAATCCGAGTAACCAATAGCTGCAGTGCTCCGCACTCATTTAATTCCAACTCAAGAAGGCTTCGGTGTCAGAAAATCTGAAAAGTTTGAAATCACCTTAACTTAAAGGTAGATTAAACACAGAAGAATATCGACAAAAAGGTCTAGGTGTGCGTAAAATTAAAAGTTCGGCACTCGAGATGGCAAAACTTTGCCAGCATTGCCGATTAAGGTATAAAAAATGAATAAGTAATTAAATTTTGGGAGAGTCTCAGACAGACCGAGCGCGATAACTTGTTTAAACTTGCAGTTACCAAGAAAACTGGCTGCGTACACATCCAATATTTAAATAAAACTGCGTTAATGAGAAAAGTTTGGATTTTGCAACGACGAAAGATACAAGGACCAAACTGGCATGGAGGACGACACTGAGGCAATTACAAGACAAGACTCACATAATCGCGTCAAGTTTAACGATATCACGTAAAAATTCAGGCCCGCAGTAATTACAAATCTCAGACGTTTCTCAAATTACAGTCGAGTCTTGAGCTAGCAACGAGCCTCGCATAAAACGATAATGGCAGTCACTTAGTCTAGTTCTTATCACCGTCCGGATAGCCGTTCACTTTTAATGTTATGTTCCCTAATTCGTAAACAATTTTCCAACCATTTCCACGGTATGGCCGGAATAAATGGATCATCGGGGAGCGATTTCATATTATTTATATTTTTACGTTTATGCTGATGTTCCTGGAGCGTTAGCTTTCGCTTTCAGCAACGAGAAATATCGACGAGGAAACACTTGAATTTTTGATTTGCACACTTTGGGAAGGAAGCTCCAGCCCAGCCCAGGTCCAATTCACTCGACTGCGTTGAAATTTGCTTGAGAATAAATTTATGAAGCCGTAAAATGCAGCGTATGAACGTAACCTATGAGAACCTACCTGACGGATTCGCGTGTGTAAACCAGTGATAAATGGATTCGTTATCGCACTTTACATCGTTTGCCAAAGTGTTTTTGAATACGCAGAGGTTTTAGTGCGGTTTAAATTTGTTCACTTGACAGGGATTAAATGAGGTGAAATATGACAACAATAGGATAATTTAACCTCCGGAGAGAATTTAATTTTGGCCGCAGAACTTTCAGCCAACAGAGCATGCAATTTGCATATTTTTGCAAAATATTTGTTAGGCCGGGAAATATGTTTGAATAAAACCATATCTGCCGAGGTTCTATCCACATATCCTGTAACCTATTATGGTATTTTGTATGGTACATTTTCATAAATTTAATGAGATGAAAATTGTATGGTTTCAATAAAGCTTAGTGCATTTTATAGACTTTTGAGTGGAAAATTGATTGGTTTAATAGAAAAAGAGATATTGAAACATCGTAATTAGTACATCATTGTTTCATGGTACGATGTGCAGAACTTGTACGCTTTGAATGTACTACTGTGTCAACCATTATCCCAGCAGGAAATGTATTCATTACTTCATTAATGAAGTAATCGACATATTCATGCATTACCCTCTAGTGAATTATTATTTCATGAAGAAAGCTAAAAACTATTACTAGGTCATCCATGAATTTTATTCAATATAAGGTCAAAACATAAAACAAAATAGAATGACCGAAATAGGTCTCTTCAAATAACTTGTCACGATAAATTTCCAGCTGTGCGCCCAGTTCTGCGCCTAATTTCAGCCATCTTTCATATCTGAGAAATTAAATTAAAAATTTCAAACAGCCGGTTTCAATCGACCATGCAAGTGAGAGTTTTCTTGGCTTGGGATTTATTTTTATTTTCCGTCTTTTTTACAGGTCACCACATACCAAAAGGATAGTATCGCAATATAACAGTTGTGTCCTTAACGTACAGGTCATCAAATCCTTCAAGGTCTACTGTCGTGTGTTGATGTAAGTTTTTTTTTTTTTAAAGAATATTGCTTTTATTTGGCACCACAGCTTTTGGGTATATACAATAAACCACTATTTGCTTGGAGTATGAGACAGTCCTTTCTACCAGTAAAAATAAGAAGACATAGCATAAAAATGGATTAGTGAAACTGCAACTTTGGTAAAACATAGTCCAGAACAGGCTTATACATAGCAAGGACAAAAGAAACAGAATATAATATTTTTTCTTTTCCCACTTCATTACATTAGTACTTAGGTTCATTTTGAATACACTTCAAGTGTGCTACGGACATAATAATTTCAATTTATCATAAGACCACTGAGAAAATTGCTTTAGGATAGCCACTGTGAATGACATTTTCCTGTTGTTTTTCTTTGATATTAAGTAAAATCGCCGGAAGCCCAACTCAAAGTAATAAAACAGCTGGGGTCTTCCACAGAAGTTATCCTTGCTGCAGGAAATTTCCATTGACATTATTTCTTCAATTGAGGTTAAGATATTTTTCTTTGCTCATGCTCTTCAGATTGACTGGCACTCAAGTGGCCAGGACACTTTGTAACATGAAACCTATAGCAGGAGATTCAATTACACCATATGTAGCCATTGTAGAGAGTATGCATTCATCTTGATAGATGTTGCATACTATACTCTGTTAAGTATGTGTCGAGTTTGAAAGGTTCAAGAATCGTCCTTTGATTTACTTTCTGGCTGAGATAAAGGAAATATTGAAAAAAGCGAATTTAAGAATGTATTGTGTTTTGAGGTTATGACACCTGAGAAATGAGCCATTGTTTAGCCTGTAATAAAGCGGGAGTTTTTTGAATAAAAATTGGATTAACCAAAAAACAAAAATGATGCTTTAGTACACGAAATTAGACCTATCAAATTTATTGATTTATGATCTGGATACGCTCAAGGGACATACCCTTCTGGCTATGGAGTCAGAAGCAGCTTGAAACTTTCGAGTATTTTTTTAATTTACAATATTTTACCATATATTTAAAAGTGAATTTTTGTGATGTATACAGATTAACACAAACCCCGATAAATTTGAAAAATTAAAATCATGGTATACCTATCCCTAATCCCTCCTATAAATATAAATATTATGATGAGTGAGAACTGAAGTTATGGTTATTTTTTTTTGTAAAATATGCATTATTAATCGCTTCTTGTTCCTCATGCATTTCTGATGGAACACTAGCGCCTGAGAAGTGACCTAGCAGGAATTTTAGTATTTAATGAAAACAATAATTAATGTTGTCTTGCAAGAAATGGTATAGATCTTGTTAGACATTACAGGGTATTGCAAAAAGTAATATGTGAGCCATTTGAGTTTAACGTGAAATGCAAAGATTATGCACTTCGTTTTCCTTTGTTATTACGGTTTCATGTTTCATCGCTTTGTGATTTATTTTATAAATACTTTCGCCATTCCTGTTGTGAAAATTTTCTGATGCAAGTGACAGGCGCAGTAAATGAAAAGTTTAAAAAGTAATAAAAAAATATATAAAAGTGAATTCACAAATTTCAATAAAATTCGAAAGATTTTCAAGGAAAATTGTGAAACGTTTTGTTCTTTAAGCGTTATACTTTTATTTTATTTTATTTTATTTTTGAATTGCCCCAGTTCATGAAGAACCCTCCACCGTGCTTCATAGTTTATGTTATTTGGTGAAGTTAATGAGCGACCATAATCAGATTATCGAATTTGTGATGAAGAGTAAATTGCAATCTGTCCTTGATGTTCTTTTTTAAAAGGGCTGGTTTCCTTTCGTTTTACTTAAAAATATAGAAAATTTTTCTCCCTACTGTACAACGACTGCCGTTCTTCCCGATTTTCGTTGATATTTCAACTTGTTGGCTCCTTCCTATTTCACGAACATCAAAATCTCTGGTTACTCATTCTTATGTGAAATAATGTATTACTTTGTAATGCTGAAAATAATCGATAAGCCACCATCCCCCTAGGGCATCATTCTGTAAATGTAATCTATTACGTCGCGCGGAAAGTAATAGATAGTAATCATAACTTCTTCGATATTGTAATCATTACTTTTCCACTAAGAAGTGCATAAAAGTGTTTAATTTGCAAATGTGCTCACATATGCATATACCAGCGTTCCCATCCCTTTTCCTTTTTCAAGTACATAGTCACTTTTGCTAATAATAATTTTGCTTCGATTTTTGCTTCGAACAGCCCTGGCTCCATAACACTACACAGTTACACCATACTTTCGAGCCATTGATGGATAATGAATAATTTCATCGAATAATAGCATCAATGACATGTTCATACAAAGGGTAAGGTAATATAGAATGTTAATGCCATGGTAGTGTAGAAGGTATTGCTTGTTTGTTTCTTAATTCTGAGCGAAAGCTTCCAAATATTACAATAAAAAATGAACATGTAAATTGAACGTTACTTTTACCCTTATGCTTGCTTCAATAATCAATGAAAGAATGTGTTAAAATCCATTGGTGTTGGTAATCTATACTAGAATACATGTATTCATTACATCAGTAATGAAGTAATGAATACATTTCCTTCGGGAAATTAAGGAACAAACAAAAATGAACACAAAATTCTTTGGCACAATACCTACTGCATTGCCCTAGCATTAACATTCACTGTTAACTTAGCCTTTGCATTACCATGTCATTGATGCTAGTGACTTCTATTATTCTTCGATGATATTTTAATCTTATTATTTTCCGTTGTATAGTATGTTTTTAAATCCCATATACTCAGAGATGTATGTATTTCTGCTTCAAATTTTATCTGGTGCCTGTGACATTCTTCAAATTTAGAAAAATTGCGGCACTAGTGGAATTTAATCAATCCTAAGTTTTCCATATATAATCGAAGTCAATCGAAGGAAATTGATTTTATAATTCATTGTTGCCACGTACCTGCGTTTGCTGGGTACTTTGTTTTGGACGTTAGTGGCTCCAATGTAAAAGTCCTCCAGAAGTACTATCCTTTTTACAAGCTGTACCTGTACATCATTCAATTACAGCTTTCCTTGAACGTGTTACGGTGATGTTACGCAAGTATTCCAATATAATCAGTTCAATATCAAAAGCATCTAAAAATGTCTGAGAGGAAAGTTTATTCTCGAAGTTTATGGCCAGTACAATTCCCTACCACTTTCATTAGCATATTACCCTGCATGAATCAGCTCGCTGGGAAGTATTTTCGTAGAATGCCTGGTGAAACAGCCGATCGATCGTAGACAATGTGGCACCAATTTTCCTCTATTCCTCTACATGCAGCCATAGCCAAGCAACACTAGTTACAATAACGCTAAATTATTGTCCCACCTCCTTCATAATATAGCGACAGACGTCTTTGACTCATTTAGCTTGGGAGCAAAGGGCGAAATAAGATAAAAAAAAAGGAGGACGAACGAGGAACGGTTGATACATCAAGCTCAAGCGTTCCCGTTGGGGAAAAGTTCCAATCCAAGTTTTCTCATTTACCGTAGTTTGAAGAGTTTTCATCGTGGATTTTCCTTCGTGCTGTAGAATTGTTTGATTATATTGTGTCAGCTGTTGGGGTGCGGTGCGGGCTCGGGCAGCCAATTTAGACATTCAGGCAAATGAAATACACAATGCGATTGCATTTTTGATAGGATCTCGTACAGCAGTGCTCAGTTTTTGTTATCTGTCCATTCCAGTGTCGGCTTTACATTTGTTATTTTGTCAGTTCACCTCCACCCTTATCTGTGAGGGACGATGACTACTGGAAGGATTTCAGGACAGAAGTTTTATTTATTGTTAACGAGCCCAAGTCGACTGCCAGGAAAGTGCCTGATGATTTTACTTCACAAGTAAATTAAATTTTTGTCACTTAATTTCCTCAGCACAGTGTGAACACGCCAAGCAGGATAAACTCCTTAGTGTTCTGCTTGAGAAACACCTTCCGCGGGTTAAGAGCATTCGCCCTCATTTGCTCCAGTTCGACACCACCACCGTGATCGGGGAACCTTTTACGGAAATCCTGAACATCATATTATGTAAAGTCAACACCTTAAAAGATAAACCGTTCCAGGAGTTTATGCGGTAACTTCTCCTTCTTAATGGAATTACCTGTAACAAGGCCATAGAGGCTTCTCCCGAATAGAGAGGTGGATGGAGATATTACACAAATGGTGACGCCACAGGCAACCGCATTCTAACATAATTTGAAGGGCTCGATTGGCAAAAACAAAGGAGTCACTTACAAACAAGAATGTTTTTGCATTCAGTCATTCAGTGGAAAAAGTGGAACAACCTCTGGAGTTGACTTCCCATCACAATAGAAGCAAGCAAGAAGTGGTAATGGAGTCCATTTTTATGCAGAGCCCTACACAACCGTGTAGGGAGCAGGGTCTTCCTACCTAAAACTTCATTGTTCTGATGGGGACGTCATCCTGATGTAACAAAAGTGGTTTTTAGCTCCTCTAAATCGATTTTTCTGCTCTGAACCTACTCAAACAAAGAGTATCAAAGCTAAAGTATAAATGTCCTTTCTATAGGCTTATTGCAAGTAATTTGGAAGAATGCTTAAATTTCAAAGTTATTACTAAATAAGAAAGAAAATATTATTTGCATAAAAACTGCTTAAGGTGGGCGTCCTTACTTTTATCCTCTGCAAGTCCGTGAAGCATATCATCAGCTCTGCTCTCACCATTGTGCGAAATAGACTTGCAAAATGATATGGGGTAAAAATTCTTACAACTCACAAACGAATTTATCCACCGTGAAATTCAATGAACTTCCAACCGGGTGAAAAGACTTGAACGAGAAAAAAAGACAGAGCATTGAATTAAAATATGATTTCGGAGCCTAAGATTCTTTCCACACCGGCATGAAAGGTAAAAATATAAATTTTCTCCTTTTTACACAAAACACTAGAACGTAGATGTAAAAGTATGGTAAAAAGAAAGCAAAAAGGTATTTTAACACGTTGACTGTTGTGCCGGTCACCGGTGACCGGCATTTAAAAGCTCTCTCACGACAAAGGCATTTTAACATGGAATTCTCTCACGGAAGCTTTTAAGCAAATTTCGGGAGTCAACGTTTTAAAAAACTGGCACTCAAAAGCTCTCTCACGTCAAATTAATTTTAACATGTAATTCGCTCACGAAAGCTTTTATGTTAATTATTATGACAGTCAAAGTGTTAAAGCAGGACAAGAAAACCCTCTCAGATGTGATCCAATGTGAAAAATCGGTAAAACTCCATCCATCACAGCTTATCGGCAATGTGTGGCGATTCATTTAACAACGTTATGTGCGGCGTTTAAAAGCTCTCTCAGAAAAAATGAATTTCAACATGTAATTCTCTCACGAAAGTTTTTATGCTAATTGCCGCACTCAACGTGTTAAATGTGTGTATTACAAAAATGTAGTACAGCGCCTCTAGTGCAGCACACCTTCAATGTATGACAGGCAATGAGAACGCAAAACCTTTTTTTTGCTATAACTATATTGAATTTTGACTCTTAAGCAAGCAGAGGTTAACAGTCTGAATACATGATTAACACGTCGAGTAAGGCAATTAACATAAAAGCTTTCGTGAGAGATTTGCGTGTTAAAATGCGTCTGTACCGAGAAAGCTTTTAAATGCCAGTCCCTAGGGGTCGGCGTCACGTTCAACGTGTTGAAAGATTAGAAGATTAGTACAACCTCTAAAGAAAGATTAATGTAAATAATATAGAAAGAAAACAAAAAGTCCTAATCGCATGTATTTTATCAGGAAGTCAAAAAATATGTATAACGTCTTCAAGAAGACTAATTTTAGTTTGTTTAGTTATGAACGTAAAATACGGATTCATACGAGACAATTTTCAAATTAGGCAGTTTCCAGGGTAAGTAAGAACTTTCGAAAACATTCTTCTCCCAAAAAAACTTCGTCAGGACACATATGAACGGCACTAGATTCAGGATTTTCCATATATCTCATATTTGAAAATATTTTAAAACTAATCCTTATCCAAATATCATTCGCTGCAATAAGCGAGTACTAAAGCTTGTCAGTGCACTAAGCTACCACGAAATAAAGTTGCCAAGTAAAATAAATTGCATTTTTCCTGGTCGAATACGTTTTATATCCGCCCCGTTTGACTACCCGTGCCCGGGAACGGCTTATGGCCTCTTTCACTCTACTTTACTGTTACGACGTACATACACTTCTGATGGCATTTGAAGGAAATATAATATACATGAAGAAAGCTGTTCTGTGCAGGAAAACAACAAAGTAAAATAATAATAATGAGAAATATGAACGTATTACGCGAGAGATACCCGTAACCAAATTGGCCACATAAAATTCAAATAAGGCCCGGTCTCCCAGCGAATTTGAATATTATTTCGGTAAGCCCATATGATTTGATAGCATCCGTAGTGTTCTGTTTCCATTTCGTTGTGATGTCTAACGGAGGTTGTATTGCCCTCGTATTATGCTTATGGTGGGTAAATAAAAATTTTCATCGCAAAATATAGTTCAAGTGTATAATTCAATTCGAAAATCGAAAGTGTATTCCCAACCATTTGTTTTTATTTAGTTAGCGTGGCATTAGTACATCGAGAGAGCAAAATAAGAGTGATAAACGTTTATAATAGCTTCATTTTCTCCTATGATTTTCAGAGCAGGTCCACCCTTAATTAACTAGGAAATATTTCCATATAAATAATAGCCTTGGGCAAGGTGACCTTTTGCCAGTATTATCATTTGAACTATGTCTCTTCTAATGGCAAAATATAACAGTTACCACTTTTTATGTACGTTGCATTAAAAAGGGTGGAGGCTCCCCTTTAGCGGGGCGTTAATAGTAATGTGTGTGTGAAAACTTTGAAAGCCTGGATTACTTTGTGAGTGCTTCTATTCGTTTTGCCTAAATTAATGCAAAACATTTTCTACTCTTCTGTGATATAAATGGTAATGATTTATCGCATGTTAGCAGTACACATGATTCACAATCTTATAAAGTACATTATGTGTATAAATTGGTGTTAGATAGTATTAAATTCAACACAATTCAAAGTTAGGCAAAATAATTCATTTATGTTGCGCTGAGAGTTGCGAAATTGGGAAAGTCCTTTTGAGATATGCAGGATTATTAGACTTACATATATTATACAACAAGATAAGAGCCCTACGTTTGAGAAAAGATTCTTAGGTATTCGAAAGTACCCGCAGTCAAAAAGGGAACACACGATCAAACCGTCGTGAGCCATAAATAAAGCGGATGCAGTCTTTACAAGCCATTTCCAATTTCGGAACACAGACACTGCGTGATGTCCATCGATGTTTTCGAATGTCTCGATGTTCGATATTTTCACATCGATATCAAGCGATGTTATCGTTCAATGTCAACAAGGTAGTGAGTTCGAGGTAAAGAAGGTAGTGAGTTAATGAGCTGCTAGAGGTGCTGCGAGGTGCTAGCTACGCTGCTTGTACATGAATATTATATGACCGATATTATCGTCACATCGATGATTGTCGGCGACGCCAACATCGATTTTGAGCATCGATGTTTCGTTTTGATGTCCCAGCACTAAGACTCTATCGAGTTTAGGAAAAACGTTGCTAACAAAAGTAAAATCAAAGGCAGATGCTACAAGGCAGAATACTAACTGAAATCCAGAGCTGTTGCAGGCTTGCATAAATTCTGCCTAATCCCATGTTTATATGATCGCAAAAACTCATATTTTTGCTCGACATTATCCCAAGATTGGATACTTTACTCACTATTGGCAATATGTAGAAATTCATTCAGGATGGCATGTGGAATATCAGACATTTGGTACGTGTGATTGTAAAAACTGTCGTTTTTTGCGATTAAGGTCATAAAGCTTATACTAAACATGACACGTGTACGAATCTATTGCCATATCGTAGAGAATGGTAGTGGCTTTTAAGTGAGTGCTCACCCACCATCCCACTCCTCTTCGTTAGATATAGATTCTTGCTCTGCTAACGCTTAGCTCTCGAACTCCTGAATTTTACTGGCAATAGAACGACATCCATCCTAAATTTTAGCCAATATCTTACTCCCCTTCTCAATTATCCTTACTGCAAGTTTTGAAGAGTGTAGTGCATTTCTAACGGTAGCCTACAAGATCAGCCTCGTCCTGGATGATCTTGGAGCTTGACGAGGACGTCCTGCGAAACCTGGTGGAACAAAACCCCATCGTAACATTGAGAAGCTTGGATTTCGTCATTCTACCATTCATCGACACTTTATCGGGCCATCGGGAAGGTCAGCTAGTTAGGTCAATGGGTTCCTCCCGAACTTTCGGAGTCTATTTTGCTGGAAAACCGGTCATCTTTGCTTGACAAGACGAAAGGTGTTTTTATTCATCAAGACAGCGCTAGGGCACATACAGCAAGGACAATATTACTGAAGCTGGAGGAGTTTGAATTGGAAACAATGCCCCATCCGCCATATTCATTGGACATTCTACCAGCGGACTATTAACTTTCAATTAACTTAGTGTCTCCGTATTCCAATTTATATGAAATCAGAATCGATAAGGAATTGCTGTACACTAAGATCTTGTCACGTACTGATGTATCTATAATGATTTTGGTGGTTTAATAGTTTCTCTCCTCATAACCGTGCTGCTACTTCAATACTGTGTATCCACTGGGAAGAAAACTGCAGTGATTGTTCATGGATTGTGAAACTCAATCCTTAAGATTTATGACAAACATCATTTCAAAGGTTTAAAATAATGGGCACTAGCAAATGTTTACAAGTTTACAACATACATTGAAAGTTAATGGGGCAAGTATTCTCCGTGAAATTAAATTTAGACCAAACAAAGACAAATATATCTCAATTAAATACAGATAAACTTACCGACCGGAAATCTGGTCCGAACCATAATCTGAAACGAGAAAAAAAATGTTATTTCGTAGAAGTACTCTTGGCTGAAGACTGAAATCCCTTCTAAAAAGACATAAAAAGTGCAAATAATTTACAGAAGAACAGATATCTCTTTCCTGAGTGAAAAGTACTGAACGTTCAACATAATTAATGGACTCTTAACTTCCACTAGATATATGAGGTGGAATTTGTAGAGGACCTAAATAGTGTTTACACTATTTTGCTGTGGTGTAACTCAGATGGTGAAACCATTTACATACGCACACTCGGAGCATTCTATTCGTGTCAACAATAATTACACTCGTAATGAGTTCCGTTGATTTATGAACGACACTACAGGAGTTGTTAAAAAGGACTTTGTGGATTTGCTGAGAAATTAATAACACTGAAAAGGTGGAGTGATGTGGCTTTTGCTTTTGAATCTGAAATTGTTTCAGTTTGTGATTTTAATTACGAGTCTCTCTTTAAGGCTTTAATTTGAGCAACACTTAAGAAGTATAATTTATATTTTTACTATAGAGAAGTATTAAATATTTTGAGAATAATAAAAAGCGGAAATGTATACTTTGAAGGGGGAGATTTCAACTTAACTACTCAAAAATATGCGAATGTGTTTGTAAAGAACTCAGGAAGAAAGAAATAAAAATCGTTTTCGTTTCCAAACGATATCGCTATTAAACTAAAAACACAAGGATAGGTCGAAAAGCAGGAGGGTCGATCTAATTTTAATTGTTAATAGATTTGTTTCTCCAACTCATGAGCTGACAGTAACGGAATAAATGTTGATAAGAAGAAGATTCCTCAGAAAATGTAGAAGTCCCATTACATGCCCGTGACTTTAATGTGGCTATCCCAATCACTCTATATAACCAAATCCTTTTAAATTTTTCTTCTATTAGTATAAAAGTTGTCATACATTAACTGTAGAAAGAAAAGGTGGACAGAGGAAGGAGTGGAGTCTGAAGAAATGTCTCTAATCTGGAAGAGGTCCAGCCGGGGGCTAGGAATCAGAGGGCACCGTCGGAGAATCTTTATAAAAGCAAATCTTCCACGATCATGGAAATAATAACAAAAACAATAACAAAAAGAATAAAACTAGGGATTCTTTTTGCCAATTTCCCAGATAAATATCGGAGTGCAGAACAAATTAAGGACATGCAGGCAGCCTTACTGAAAAAGAAAAGCAAGGCTACATTAAGCCCAACTTTCTCGTCCTCATGAGGTCCTCACTTGCACCAATCAAGCCGCAGCTTCATGGCTAAAATGTATAATCAATAAAATTGAATCCTGCGGAAGTGCCTCTCCGAAGGTGATAGAGGAAGATCTAAATCCTCGGTCACAGATCATGATTGAGTACTTCCCCCAGTGCGGGGAAGATGCCAATCAACTAATCCCTGATATAACTCGGTTTCAAAACGAAAGCATAAATATTGCAGAGTGGCAAATCGTCAAAAAGGTAAAGAGATGAGTAGCTATGCTTTTCAACCCTAATCTTACTTCACTTAGGTGTTCCTCAAGAATCAGTCCTTGGTCCCCTTTTATTCAGCTTATAGACATGTAAACGTGCTGTGTGCATTTAGGAATGCATCCATTCACTTATATGCCGATGATAATTGCGTATGCCGTGTTAATGATGATCTTCGGCAAATTTACGACTGGGCAGTCGTCCGTTGTTGTCAGTAAATTCACATTGCATTGTTCTTTTAAACGATAATATTTTAAAATATATATTTATTATGAGGTTTATCATGAGAGAACTAGACTATTTTCCTACATAAGATAATAACCAATAATATTCCTCAGTATTTATGACCTAAGCTATAATTCTTGCAATTAGCTAGACATCGCTAGCTCATGGACCCAAGATCCGTTTCATAGTATGGCTTAGATTTTATCTTTTGAAGTTTTCGTGTATACCTTGATATACCAAACTCACTCGATCCCATGTGTAAATATGTATATATGTAACTTTTTTGTAGTAGAACTATGAATAATATCTCTCAAGACCTTGTGTTTGCATTTTTGGATGGCATATCACTTAATGACAGTAATAATGTTTTATTTTCATCAGGTGGGTATGTTCTGCTTTCCCTATTAATTCGGTGTAAACGTTTAACCAAGCAGGCTGTCGCCTCAAAGAACATTTACCATAAAACTTTCCGTCCTACCAAACCGACAGAAACAAGTCGAAACAACATAAAATGCATAGAGTGAGCATGTTCCCCGACATTGCCTTCCTTCTCCGCCTTCACAGCAAAATTGGATCTGTCACGTCAGAACTAACCCTGATATAACTTTTAGTCAGTCATGAAATACATAAATTGTGAACATTATCCAGAATGATACTTGAGGTTACCCAAAGTACTAAGCCGAATATGAACCCCGGTCCAAATGAGTTATATAAACGCTGCAGGAGGTACTCAAAAGCGGTTCGCCTACTTTTCACAAATGCAAAATGAGATCAATTTTATGGTTATTTTACGGAATAGCTATTCCGCTTGAGTGTGGAGCATCCAGATAGGCAGTTAGAGAAAATACCCGTTCGCATCCCCATCACCATTTGCCGTGTAAACCTAATCAATCCCACCCAGCCTATCCTAACACTGAAATGGTTACGTTGCATGACATAACGAAATCAGCGGTTAAGGGCACCTACCGCAAGGATAGTGTGGCCCCAACCACGCAAAATATGTTTTCGTCTCTCTGCGTAATAAATGTATGTATATCGGGTTGTTGCCCGGACTGCTGGCGCCAGAAAATCGCCGACCTTCCCACTTCCAATTCGGCGAAAAATTTGACCTCTTCACCACTAAATTTGGCGTTCACATCATTCCGGGTTGGCAGCATTAAAATTGGGCCAATCTTGCTGCTATTCAAGACAGGGGAAGAAAGCGGAAAATGGGATCAATTCCCCGACTTTGTGTCTTATTTAATTGAAAAATTTCTCCTGGTCAATATATTTCTTAATTAAAGCTGAGAGTAAAATCGCGCGTAAAACACGAAACTCCCCGTTTCCTTAGACGGAGCTGTTTTGTATTCTATCCAGGGAAAATTAGGGAAATCTCCCAATTAATTACAGACGCAGAGCGATCAAAATTTACAAGGGAACATATCTTCGGATTAAAAGCTCTTCGCAACACAAATTTGATGGCTTTTGGAAGGAACCACAACGATATAAAAGGAATGGCTGTAAGCAAGGCAACTCGGGCAAGGAGGAGTTTTACGCGAGCTAAGAATTAACTTAAGGGAGAAAAAATATTGGAGCACTTAAACATTGACTCGAAACGACCAGAAGATTGGAGGACGGGGACCAAATCAGCTAATGAAAAGAGAAAGGACGAGATTGTAAATTGTTATATACATGGGAGTGATTCTGTATGAGGGATTTGTAGTCATGGTGCTTTCCATTAACCCACTGGCAAGGGGATGAATCACGTCCCCCTACCTCCTCTATTCATCAGAAGTTTTAGAGATTTGGTCGCATTTCTTATCAGCAAGTCGTAAAAAGTTTTCTGCGAGAAAGTTTTGTCAACTCTCATCAGCAAACTTAGACATGTGGGATGCTCCTGCAAACAACCTGAGACGAATTTATTTTGAATGCTAATTTGTACCAGGCTGAGTAGGTAATTTAAAAGAAAACATTCCTGTTCGTTTCTAAATAAATTCACCTGCAAGCATTCAATTACCCCTTGAAAGCGAAAAGTTTCTGAGAGTTTGTCATTGTCGTTCCGACTCTTATGTCAAAAGTTCTACAGTTTTTACTCTATAACAAAATAAAGAACAGTGCTAGGAAAATTTACTTCAATCCCGAGAAATTTTCTACAAATTCAGGGACCTCTGTCCTGTATTTTTATACATCCTTTGGGAAATATTTTAGTAACCTGTTTAAAATATGAGTGCAAAGAACATGACAACATAAAAACGTTGTAATTATTCCAACAACCATTTTTCCGGCAGTTTCAGGTATATTTTTAGAGAAGTCGACTTAAACCTTTAACTTTCCCATTTCTATTCACTATTATATTATTCTTGAGACATGTACATGACTTCTAAAGTCACCCTTGTCAACAGCATCAGTCGTTGTAGGGTCACTGGCAGAAATATAAAATCAAAAAGACAGGCGGGTAAAACGAGGCAACTATTACGACACCAGCAGACATCCCACAGAAGACACAAAAAAAAGGGAAGACGGAGGTATTTGTACACAGCAGCGAACAAGTCTAAATAAATTATCTGGGGAAATAATATGATTGTGAAATTAATGCTCAGAGGCACAAAATCTCATTTGCGGACGGCTGATGAAACGAAAGACAGAGAGGTTTAAATAAAAACGCCTTCTACTGGAAGGTCTATTCTATCAGTGTGAAAGGTCAAGTGTGGCAAAGATGATAAGCGTAAAATTGAATCTTAACCTCTCAATTGACTTCTTATTACTTTCTCATTGTTTTCATTCTCTTCATACACCCAAGCAATATTATGATGGTAGATAGCATCCTCCTAGGCTTCACAGCGGCTTCAACTCGGAACAGGTAAACATATACCACGAGCGGCCTAAGCCAACCCTAAAGGAGTGAGAACCCATGGATAGAGAATGTGGTCACTCAGAATAACGCACATTAAATCTCGGCACATTTAGAGAGTGCCACTAATCCTCCACCAGTTGAAGCCGGTGAAGTCATGGATGCAGCCCATGAGGTTGATAAAGGGAACAATGGTTCTTATGAATCCAACAAAAACGTTAGTGGTCCAGATCAATCTGTATCACAGGAAGGTTGCAAACGACAATCTCTCCCTTCTGTTAACGGAAGATAACGGTTGATAATGCTTCAGTAACTATAGGTCAGAAATGACATGGTTCAGCGATACACCTTTTTCTACCAAAAGGGCGCAGGTAAATCAAGTCCAATCATAGTTCCAAGGATCTAACGATGATCAAATGGTAGCGCAACAATGTGGAATCAATTTTATAGGCTTCCTCATACATGGCGCATGACGATCCCAGCCCATTCCACCGGTAGAAGTCCGCAAGCTCGTGAACGAAGCCTAGAATAAGAAGCATCTATCATGCGATATGGAGAAATACCAATATCAAAACACAGGGTGAGTCGTTATTCAACGCTATTTTAAGAAGGCGTCGTTTTTAGGTCATTGTTGGATGGAACACAAACGTTCCATATGAAAGATTCTACATGGTACAGCTACTGCGATCCCATAGAGAGTACAAGTGAATTCGCTGGACTTAGAAAAGTCTTATCAAAGGACCCCGACGTTCCCTCCTTTCTGAAAAGGAACAAAAGTGCCTGTACGAAGTGCAGTAAAGAAAACCTCGAGCTGATGTTTGATGTCCCTTTTTATTCCTATGTCCTGTCCGTTTGGAAGCAGGTCAAAGTGATCTTTATTCCCAAGGCAAGCAAAGGACTTTAGACCCATAAACCCTACATCATTCCTGCTGAAAATTAAAGGGAAAAATATTTCTGAAACACAACATGTCTACACCGAGGATAGATCGGTCGGAACTGCGTTGCGCAGGAACCATAGTAAAACCTCTTCCTTGACATCGAAGGAGCTTTTAACAATGTCTCAATAAGGGCCATTCCAGGAGCTCAAAAGATTTTATAGTAGAGCGCAGATACGCTGTTTGGCTGTGTAATCCGCTGAGGCCCACTGAACTGTTCAAGAGGCGTGTACACGTGTTTTCTGGAGTTATTCCACCTTCCAACGCCCTTAATGCGGTATTTAAACTATTGCGTCAAAGTCTAATGTATCTGAATTAGCTTCCGAACCTGGGCCCAATTAGACACGGTGGTACCAATTTTGGTTTGATAAGAAAGCCATTTTGCACGTTTTGTCTTGTGCTTTTATTAGCTAAGCCCAGGTGATCAAGTTAAATTGATTCAAGGTTTTTCCAATTAGGGCTCTGGTAAACCAACACAAATAAAAAATATATTATTATATCAATTTCTTTCACACCAAGGCCAATATTTCCAATATTGATTCTTTTATTCACTAAATTAAATTAAAATTTTCCTGGGTTTTTTCTCTTATTATCATCTGCCCCAAAATCCAGATCAAAAACCTTTTCCAGCACAAAAATGGACCACTGTGAACATCCTCTGTTGCAGCTAATATTTGTTTTGATATTCACAGAATAGGGAAGCTATTCCCAAATTTCTAACTTTCCCTCGGGAAACAATTGAGTAACACTATCTTTTTTGTGTGGAAAACATGCAGCCAAAAGAA
>QYTT01078953.1:0-34866 GCA_006980735.1 Dasypogon diadema | reverse complement strand
ATAATTAATCAAATTTAAGCCCGTCCATAAGTCTTCTGCTGATTATGAAAGAGGCTGCCTGGAATAAGCAATTCTGTAACCCCTTCATCAGTCTTATCAGACCATACCAGTAACCGCAATAATTATTCATTGGATATCCCCGTTTTGCACGTCCCAGCCCAGTCAGTATCAGGTAACCATACACAAAATTTTAGTCTGAAATATCTAAAATATTACAACACTCAGGGCATATATCCTGGATATCCTGAGGCAGGAATTCGTTAATCATTGGAAACAATCTGTCTAACCCCATCTCTTTCAAGTGCTTATAGTAGGCATGCATTGTCCAAATCGGGAGGGTATCGGTTACAGTAAATTCATTTATAGCTTTGTGGGGGATGAAAGGTGAAAGTCTTCTTTTTTTAGAACAGTATTATTCATAAAAAGCCATGGATTGAAAGAATTAATTACGATATATATTTTTGGAGAAAATTATATATTATTTTCATGGAACTCATCGATTTTTAGAGAAAGAAGAATGGGGCTCAGTTGCTAACATTGAATATTCTATATTTGGACAATATGTGAATTTTATTATTTTGCAGCTCAAGAATTAGTATAGTTCACACAAAATCAAGTACTGTATTTGAAACGTCATTGGCACTATACAAACATTGGCCAAACTAACAAAGACTACAAATTTAGGAAGCAAAAGTAAATAGGTAAGATGAGGCGAAAACAAAGAAATACGACTTCTAGATATACAGAACCTCAAATTGACGGATTCTAATTAAAAATTCATGCACTGGAGGTTATAGTTTGCAATTGACTATAAACTCTAAAGTCAATCTTTGTCCCAATCTAGAAAGGATGGATGGATGATCCCTACGTGTTAAGATTTCTGTTTTGCTGTTCTTTTCGTCTCATTCTTGAGTATGGTTCGATTGTTTGGATGCCTTATTTCAATGTTCACAGAGCTTTAGAAATTAAATTCTGGTAGATGGTCAATATTGTACCTGCTGGTCATCATCATCATCATCACAAATTATGGCGACTTTCGTAAGGTCTTATCTGCCTCTATAAATGTGTCTCTCAAAAGCTCCCGATAAGAACATCCTCGGCAAGAAGTTATCCTTTTACATCAATAACCATCACAGATGAGATCTCCTATGTTTCCAATTACCCTCAAGATTTCCTTCCAGGACGACAATGTTAAATATTCTGCGGTTGTTCATTCATCTAAGTCAGCGTACCTATACTAGAAGTCCCAAAAAAAGAGCTTTAGTTACATTGTAGAGAAGTAACTCACATACGGCTACTAAAAAAGTAACGATTACTTTGTAACAAAATTTCCTGAAAAACACGTAAAAAACAAATACATTTTCTGCAGTACGCAGCTGTGCTAAATCTCTTTACAAAAGCTACCTTTTAAAGGTATTATCCTTTAAAATTTTCTACACGGATGCTACACAAAAATTAAAAGTCGCATAACTCATTTTATAGACGAAAAATACTTCGGGATAAAAAGATCTGGTTCCATGCACATATCACGTAAAAATTCACCACATTAAAAAAAAGAAAGAGAAAACAACGATAAAAAACTGTTGATGCAAAATAAAACAAAGGAAAAGCATTTACCAGAATAGAAAATTCGAATTCTTCGTTTCGTTGAAATATGCTGATTTATTACGTTCCTTTTTTTGCTTGAATAATTCATACCTGTGCACCTGGCAACACTTCGCACAAAGTATTCCCAGAGAACCGAAAAATTTTTGCCACTTCTATAAACGACAATTCAGTTGCCTAAGGCGAGCGAGCACCTCTTACCCTCTGATCGTTCATAATTCAAAAACCATTCCTGATACCCACTCCCAGTCCCAGTCCCAGTGCCACATCCTTAGTCTCCTTTTAGATATTTTTCTGTTGGATATTTACACGTACACATTAGTGGTGGACGATTGTCGAAAATCTTCTCTGCTGCACCCTCTGGCACCCCGAATGATTCCCTCTAAGAAACGCCATAGTATATACCATTGCGAGGGGTGGGATAACGCCCCAAGTAGAAAGGGATTCAGGACATTTACGATTATTCCAGGGGTTGCTTTTGCTTTTGCTTGCTTGTCTGATTTTCATTGTTCCCACATAGAAATGTGGCGTGGAAGTATAGTATGCTGCTGAAATCAACTTTTGGGTGGTGATTTCTTTGCAGGCCAACATAATTTCTACTTTTGGGTAACTCATCCCATCGGACCAATACACTATCATAGTCTCCTCAACCACATTTCTACTCAGCATCCCTTACTCCAGCATCCCTCTTCCGATCTTTGTGTGAAATTTTAACACGAGAAATGATTACGAGTCCGAAATAAGCGGATAGTGCAAAGTGGTTTCAGCTCTTTGTTTCACTAATTGAAAATGTGAAAAGTGATTAAAGTGGAGTTTTGTTTAATTAATTAAGTGTTTTTACGGAAACAGAATTTGTGCACAGTATAAGTTTTATTTACGTGAAATTTAGACTCCAGTTAGAAGTGTGATTCATGTAAATAAACCTTCAGGTTATGTTGATGTCCTCATAGAGAACGGAGTTCCAAATCGCAGCCATTGAACTCAAGTTCCTCAAATTTTGGGATCCTTTCTAGAAGGTTCTGAAGGTTAGAACAATAAAATTAGCTAAGCAAACTAGTAAATAACAAATAAATAAGTTATAGTGCAAACCAATTACATATCCTGTCGTCCTTGAGTACCATGTTTTATTTCAGAGAGCACTATTGAAAAGCTATTTGGTCTGCGCACCAACTATTCGAAACCATCAGGGTTTTGTTCCCCGATAAAGCTCATTTTACGCGTTGCACTTAAAAGGTGATTAACTTTGAAATTGTCGCTGTGCTTCTTTTAAAAGCTAATAAAAGCTATAAACAAAAATTGCTACGATCGATACGAAACTTTTTGCCAGTATGAAAACTATTGTTTCACGTGTAGTTCTGTGATTATAGAAAAGTTCCAATGTTTGTTCGAACAAGTCCTTTGAAACTTGACTAAATTTTGTCAAAAGTTACTCACTGAAATAAAATATGTTTGTGTTTTTATAAATTCTCTACACAGTTCCACACGGTACTATCGGCATTAAAATGGATCCTAACGTTCCATTTGGCTTCCCGATTCCTGGTCATGGTCCACCAATTCCCACAGTGCAAAGTATAATAAATGCCCATCCAGGACCGGCTTCAAGTCCTCCTCAAAGTGTTCCCGGTAGAAGAACACCCCTAGGTGCGGTAGGAATTGGCGGCTTTTATGCTCAAGGAACATCTGCCGTACACCAGCACACAGATGAAAACAAACCTTCTGGAAGTCGAGAAAGGTACTAAGCTCCAAAAAGTAAATATTCAAGGATTTCAAGATGTTGTTGATTTGTAGATCTCCAGCTCCATCTGCCACCGGTCCTATGGGTAAACAAAAAGCTAGACAGGGTAAATCAGTTAGACTGAACATCAATGCTAGGTATTTAAGAGAATAATAATCGAAATCAGTTTATGTGAAGATGGCATCTCGTTTTAGGGAACGACGACGAATGCATGACTTGAATGATGCCTTAGATGAATTACGTCGCGTTATTCCATATGCACATTCACCCTCGGTACGAAAACTTTCGAAAATCGCCACATTACTATTAGCCAAAAATTACATCCTAATGCAACAAAATGCTCTCGAAGAATTAAGAAGGTATATATTACTATTTCGTAAATGTTACAGAATAGTTGGCATCTTTTTTTACATTTAGGCTGTTAACCTACATCCAAAGTACAACTGGAGCGGCTCCATTAGATTTGGGTTCATTTCCGGCAGCTGCAAAACTTCAGCAACTTTTGCAGGCACCTCATCAGGACCCAACGAACAGTTCGAATTAAATGAAGAAAAAAAGACTCAGCAATTTGTCGACATAGTATTCGTCTCGTATGTTAGATTTTAAGGATTTCTCTAGTGCCAATGTGTCCTTTGCGTTCACCTGTTTGTAGATGATATGTATTAACTCTAGTCAGAAGTTGTAATCAACGTGATATTTTTTGAGTTTTAAATATTCCACGAAGTATTCACAAATATTTATAAAGTTAATAAGAATAATAGCGGGAGATATTAATCCGTTTAATATTCTAAATTTAATAAAACTTGGAAAAAAATTGTTGCCATCTTGAACTTAGGATCTTAATCCCAAAAAAAAGTGGATACATAAGGAACCGAATCACCTTTACTTCAGTAAAGTTGGGGTTTTACAAGTTTCAAGTAAAAACTTGAATACAAATTACATTTGCTCAATGAAAAAGTACAAAAAGCAATTATAAGCTCACTTTGCAATTTCAAAACATGAAATTTAGCGCAGTTGTTTACAAAAGGTAAAAGTCATCGTCATGATTTGCTTCACTCAACTTTAGCCTCAGCCATTTTATCCCTCCAAAGATTCTGATTTGGGCGCTTCTGCACCAATCAGAAATGGAATTATATAGGGTGTTCGATAAATAAGTCGGATATAGTATGCGAATGAATTCTTTGGAGTATCCTGATTACACTATTTTTCAAGATCCTTCCCTTCTAAACACTCCTTCCCTCACAAATTTATGTTTGAAAATTTTTCGTTTTTCAAAAAGAGTACAGTCACTTAAATGCTTATAAGTCCTTTTGAGGATATCCTAGGATCAAAGTTGTTTGAAAGAGAACATTTCATGCTTTCTAATGACATAGCTGTATTGGCTTTGGTGGATTTGCATAAATAATAAAAATAAAACGTTCAAAATTGTGTGGGTACCGGGACACTCGGGTATCTCTCTTAATGAAAAAGTAAATATGAGTGCAAGAGAAGCAGCGGCTATGGACAGGGAAATGTCGGAATGCCCAACAAATAAGGATTTTTTTTTAGCAGAAATCAAAATGGAATTAATGAATAAATGTAAGGTCAACTATAGATAGCAAACCACAGACAAAGCAATTTCTTACTGCAGCGTTTATGGAGAATCGAATCCCACGTACAGTGAAATAGACAAGAGATTAAGTGCAAAAAACTGCAAACTGCTCCAGGCTGGATCCCCCGAGGACCGAGAAGCTCTGGTGAAATTCGTTACGGAGATCGGAATTGATCTTTAATACAAACTACCACGTTTTCATGTTTTTTAATTTCACATCTAAGAGATATTTATACCTACGTCAATCCACACTTTGATGATCCTCTCAGGAGGATGAAAATGAAAAGCAAAAAAGAAAAACGTAGTAGGAAAAATATAATAAAAAAGTTGAAAAAAATTAAGGAGAAAAAAGACTTACGTTCGAACTTTCAGAGAGATTGATCTGTGCTTGAGCTTCGGTGCGGAGTTCTGATGAGCAATTCGAGCTGGGAGCACTCAGAGAGAGAAAATGAGAATTTATTCACCCTGAGGAAAAGATAATCAAAAATGATGTTCTTCTGGAAATTTCACAATTTAAAAAAAAAAAAAAAGCAAGACGGAAAGGTTTTCAGAAGGTATCATTAGTCCTTACAAAGAAAATATTTCACCAAACCCAAGACAACACGCTGTCATGTGATACGATGGAACTATCAGCTATCGCGTCGAAATGAGGGACGAAAGTTATTTATGTATACGCGAATTATGTATCTGACTAGCTCAATATGTAGGGCACATAGAGCTAACTATTTTGAAAGCAGTTAAGTATAATAATTATTTTAATAAACTACTAAAAAGATGTGCCGCCTTTTTTCACTTTAATATACCCTGTATTTTGTAAAAACGCAAAGTCAACTTTTGACGATCATAGAGCCAGTCAAATTCAACTTGAAATTGTAATATCTCTCTGATATGGAATCAAAGTGCATTACAACCAGTATAAAGTGAATTTTATTAGATTTATGGTCGCCTTAAGTGTGTCACGCGTCTACAAATGTTTTAAATGTTCGTAATTCAATGGTCAAAGTAATGGTTCACAGTTTTCGTTGCGCTATTAACGTAAATATATTTGTCATATGTGAGAGGAACTAAAATGTCTTACCTCTGTATTGAAGATTTTTCCACATTTAATTTGTGTGTTTACAAATTTTTGTTCATTACTCCCATCTGGATCTTACTTACAACTCATTGGAAAACAGACTTAATGAAATGGCAGCTTCTGCTTCGAAACTTGTTCCATACTTCACGTTATTCTTGCCACCGCATCCATATAACTTTCCAATTCGTTTATACTCGGAGAGGACGACAAAACATCCGTGAGAACATTTTTGTTGCTGAAAGGACTTTGGGGAAGAAAATCGTCGCGCAGTGCTTTTTCCCCATAAAGGTGCTAACTTATTTTCATAGAAAAAGTGCAATAAAGTTAGCGACTCCAGTGATATACACAATTAGTGGAATAATTCATTAAAGTGATTTTCGGGCGACGGTTTTAATCAGGTTTTGACTGTGACCACAGAAATTGTTTATAGCCCTCCAATAGAAAGTGATTCTTATCTAACAACAAAACTGATTTTTCATCTAACAAAATCCGGATCCTAGTGCTTCTGTTAGAATTATTTATAAGAGTGGACAACCAGTTGATATTCGACCCTGAAAAAGGTTTGTAATTTTAGGCATCGTAAAAATACCTAGTTATGGCTGGGAGGTGTTGAGGTTTGTTGTATTTATTTCTGTACACCTTTAAGCCTCCTCTGACAATTTAGAGTGGAATAAAAAGAAGACTGATTTTTTTTTTGCTTTTTGCTATTATCCATCCGCATAAAATCTGCAAACACAGAGACAGGATGGAAATTTTTTCCCACATAAACTCGCTTTTGTGTCAGAGTTCGGAGTGTGTGGGTAATTTAAACGATCCAGCTACCCTCAAACTGTTGAGTTTTTTTAGCGCACCGTGCTTGGTATTTTCGGTGTCTGTAATTAAAAAATTTCCTTAATTATAAAATATAGGAGCTTCTTGTTTATATGCTTTTCTATTTCAGTTGCCTGTAATACTATCTACATTGCATTTTATGTGAACGGGTGCGGTGCATTAATGAGAAATTTTACCACAAAATTACTGGACCCGGGCGCTGTTTCCATGTAAGCGGATATTTTCCCCCGTACAACTGTAGCATTTTTGTCAGTAAAATGTTTGCATGATTTTGCTTAAAATGTAGAATGACGTCCCCTACTTGTCCTGTTGAGTTATAATTCTTTTGGATGCCTATTTCTGTTCTAGTTTTTTGCACAATTTTATAGTTTATTTGAAGAAATTTCTAAACGGTTTACTAACAGCTGGAAAAACAATATATAAAGAATTCAGAAAATAATCTGACCAATAGCTTTTTGATGTCGTATATTATTGAATTCATAGGTAACTTCATGTGAAATGAGACTAAAATAGATTTGTCTAATGCGGGTTACCAGTTTAACCGCTTCTCTTCAGAAGAGAGGAAAAAACAGCGGTCATTTTTCGATATATTCTCCCTTTATTTCAACACATTTTTCACATCTATTAACAAGTGCTTTAATTCCATTAAAATAGTAGTCTGAAAATTGTCTCTAAAATGCTGCTTAACCGACTCATGAATTTCTTCGTCAGAGTTAAACTTCCATCCCTGCAAATCTGATTTTAGTTTGGGAAATAAAAAATGGTCACTTGGGGTCAAGACTGTACTGTAAGACTGATAATCCACTTCCCCGAATCTGTATTCCTTAATAGCAGTCTTTGAAATAGCAGCAATGTGTATGGGCGCATTATCGTGTAAGAGCAAAACTTTTCGAGACAGTTATCCTCTCCTTTACGCAACTTTCGTAGAAGTTCAGCATAATATATGGCATTTATAACGGTATTACGTTCCTTGAAGTCCAGCAGTAGAATACCTTTAGTATCCCAGAAAACTGTTGCCATGACCTTTCTGGTACTTTATGTGACCTTCGCTTTTTTCGGCACTGGTCCTCCGGGACGGTGCGACTCCATTGAATCCTTTTTGGACAAAGGATCATGGTAAAGAACCATAGTTTCATCCCTTGTTACAATCCTATGGGGAACGCTTTACACAGCTCTGAAAATTGCAACCAGCACTCAACTCGTCGGATTTTCTGCATTGAGGAAGGAATTTGCGGTACCCATCTTTTGTTAAAAATTTTATCACTTTTCGAATCACTTTTTCAAACTGTTTGAGAATATTGTCCCGATAGGGACTTTTATACCCTCAAAAAGTTTGACTGCACTACATATATTGACCTTAAGAACAATTATTTTTCACTTAAGTGGAAGATATGAGGCCACAGAATGCCATAAACCGCGAAACTCATCTGATTGCCTTGCAAAATCTTTAAGTTAGGGGACTGAGAAAATACGTGAGGAATATCGCTGATTTGGCTAAGTTCCCACGGGCCCCAAGTGATCAGGTGTTAATTGGGCTCAAATCAACGAATGAACTAAAAGCAAATGCTTGTAGTTAAGCTCGTATCTAGTGCGTAGTTGAACGGTAAGGCGTCTCGGGCCCTTGAAGTTTACCAGAAACCAAAAAGAAAAACGCTATGTTGAAATTAAAATCTGGAACGAATCGTGTGCAGACGTACAGAATTTATTTCCCATATCTGCGAAACAAGATGAATTTTAAGCAAGTAGCTCCGTCGAACACACTAAAAAATTCCTTTGCTGTTATTAGGTTGTCTTTGTCTCGTTCTAATAAACAAATTGTATAATAAAACGTTTGAACATTAAATAGCAACTCCAAGGTGAGCGACTATAGTCGTTCGTTGTATGTAAGTAGCACCTGGTTAGATAGGGGAAGGATTAAATTTCTGGATATCTAAGACCTACGATATTTTATTTTTCTTCTGACCATCAGCTGTCCCTTTCCTGTCCTTTCTTTTTGCCTCTTCTAAAAAATAAAAATATGATAGTGCCTCAATTTTGAATTTCTTAAAGAAACCTGTTCCATTAGTGAAGAAATGAAAAAAGTAAAATAGTATAACGATTGTAAAAAATATCCAGATAATTTCTTTAAAGAGAAAACAAATAATGGTAAATTATAGAGCAAAATTAATCCAAAAATTATGTGGGCATAGGCGACAAAGAGGCGAACAAAGTGCATACTGCTGATTGAGTTTTTTTTTTATGTATATGATTATTCAAAGCAGAAATAATTACGAATTCTTTATTAACGCCGTTGTTGGATTGCACGGTTTCGGATTAATTCGGTTGAAGAAATGTGAAAAGAACTAAATTTTACACTAAAGCCTTTGCTTTGCTTGCTGGTGTTCTACTTCACAGCGATTCTATTATTCTACGACAATACGTCGATTGAACTACTTTGAGAATCCTTATAGATAGATTCGATTCCAGTAAACTTGTTAGCCACCCAACAATGTACTTCTTGTTAGTAAATGTTTGCTGCTTCCAAATTAGAAAGTCGTGGGGTATAATAGCTCCTAACACAGGCGGTGACTATTTTTTCTTGAGTTCTTGCACAGCGATGTCTTGCCGGAAATCAGTAGACTGTGAAGTGTTTATTGCTTGTAGCAGAGAGTGTGATGGATGCTATCCGTCGAGGCATCACTGAGCAGAAATTCAAGAAAAGCGTTCACTGTGTTTTGCTTATTCTTTAAAACAGATATAACGAGTTCAATTCCTATAGGAAATAGATAATAGCGTTTAAGGTCAACTTAGTTTTCAATAAAAAGCCTACAACTGAGATATTTTGCTAACAATAAAATACTCATTGCGATCATTTGACTGTTGTAATAAAGGCTTGAATGATTTGGAACACATTATAAGCTGGAAATGTAAGGCTTGGCGCATATTGAACGCAGCACAGGCTAGCTAGTGGTGTTGCAAGGCTCTAATAATAAGGGTGGGAAGCTAGTACACGTAAGTGGGTGATACAAGGAGCATGATGTGGGTGGATGGTAGGAAAGACAAAAGCATTGATGTTACTGCTTATACCGTCAATTATTAATTAATAATTATGAAAAATAAATGGAAACCCATATACGGACAATGGTTTTTAACTATTTAGATGATATAACTCATTTTTAAGATATGGGGCAATTGCATCAGTTATCGGACAGGTATCAGTTAACATCTTTAATTCATTTTGATAAATTCTTAAGTCTGGTAATTTCTGCACTTACTCTGCGAGAACTAAGTTTTTAAAGCATAAAGCACGTTAAAAAAAATAAAATTATTATCTAGTTAGTACATTTTTCCGCATGCTGCGAATTTTTCTGTCTACCTTCATACCATTATCGACCAAGCAGTAACAGAAAGACTAGTCAGCACCTAAGGCAGACCGTGAACGCTTTTTCTCTGCTTTTGGCCCAGCGATGCCTCAGCCGAGAGCTGCAGACTGTGAAGAGTTTATTGCTTGCAGTACCGAGTGAGGAAGATGGAAGGTGTCAGGCGAGGCTGCTGTTATTACTTCGTTATTACCTTATAGTCATTTTAGAAACTTAGATCATTTTCAGTTTGCCTGAAAGAAAAGCTGACGTAAAAAGACCAATAAAGGTGCTTTTAAATAGGCAGCGAAATGTAAACGTTGGTGGCATTATATATATTATAAAAAAACCGGATCTTGTTTTTAGTATTTAACAATTAAATGGAATGGGTCCAGATTTTGTTTCCCAAAATGAATGACTAATAAAGCATGCTAAAATTATTTTTAGAAATGCCTCACCTTTCACTGTAGTTATGAGACTTTATTTAATTTTCTTGACACGTTGGTTGCGGCAATTAGCACAAAAGCTTTCCTGAGAGAATTGCATGTTAAAATGCATCTGAACTGAGAAAGCTTTTAAATGCCGGTCCATAGGGACCGACGCCGCGCTCAACGTGTTAAACAAGTTCGCAGAAATAATTTAATTCATTAAACTTTTGAAGCCACATCTCGCTACATTCTACTATTTTTCAGTATCCCCTTCTTAATAATTGTTTTATTTGAATTTCCCTTCGCAGATGAACCAATCAAGGAAGATCGTTTTTAAAAAACACTCCAGAAAAAGATAGCATGCTCATTTAAGTTAAATGATGCTCCAACCAATAAAGAATTTCTTGACATATTTGCAGAAAAGTGCAAATAATACTACTATATTTGGTGTAACTTCAAATATGAGTGAGAGTGCTAGTCAAATCGACTGTGCAACCAATCCGCCAGTTGAGAATGGTAGCGCTACTGATGGTAGTGAATTAGATAAATGCGATATAGCATCAAATTCGATTCCTTCATCACCAATAAAATCACATGATCAAAATGAAAACGAGGTGGTAGTTGCCACGAATGAGTCTATATCACAAAGCGATTCAAGTGTAAACGAAATTCCTGAGAAATATAATGATAGTGGGAATGAAAACACTGAAAAAGTCAATGCAGGAGCAGATTGCTCGTCAGAAAGTGAAGAGGATGCCAATAATGATTATGCCGTTAATGAAATAATTCTTGATGAGGATGACGTCCACAATACATCATTAACCGATCCTGGGACAGATCCACTGGCCATTGAAGATTATCAAGCTGACATTAGTAACAACAACTCTCTACTGGGAAGTTCAGGGCCATCAACTGAATTTGATACATCAACTCAAGATAATGAAACAATTTTAATCATCGACGTTGACGAAATAAAAGAAAGCGATAGTTTAACAGATGAAACTAACAGTAAGAATGAAGAGAATTCCATTAACAGTGATATCGACAAAGATGAGCACCGTGAGGAACTCTTCGAAGCGCCAAGACTGCCACTAGAAGACATTAGTGAAGAACAAGAAATACGTAGTGATGGTTCAGATTCAGGTCTTGGATCAGAGACATCTGCTTTACAAACTACAACAAACAGTGTCGATACGAGTGTGTCTATTGATTCTCCTATCAGTAAACTGATACCAACGCGTGGTAATTTAAAGCGCCGTTCTGATGAAGAAGTTTCCAACGTGATTGAAAAGAAAGTGAAACGTTCCATACAATTTGATGGAGTGAAAGTTTTTTATTTCCCTCGAATGCAAGGATTTGCGTGTGTTCCTTCTCAAGGTGGATGCACTTTAGGAATGGGAGCCCGTCATACTCATTCTAGAAATTTTACGCTTGCTGAACATGCAGCAGAACAGCGCCGCATGCATAAACAGCAGATGCAAGAAATTAATCCTCGAGGTTCTTCTAGTGAGGAGACGGATAGTGATGAGGAAATAAGTGAGGCAAGTGGATCAGACCTGGATGCGGATGCAAATGGTTTCCTTCAACCGGTTCCAGCCAGGCAGAGGAGAGCTATTTTAAAGGCAGCTGGGATTAGAAAAATAGATTCCACGGAGAAAGATGAATGTCGTGCCATTCGTAGTTCCAGGGAGTTTTGTGGGTGCAGTTGTAGAGGATATTGTGATCCTGATACATGTTCCTGCAGTCAAGCTGGAATTAAATGTCAGGTAAGTTTTATGGGCAAATTGTAACTTGTAGAATATTTTCAGATTTTTAGAGACGATGGTGAGATCTTCTAATTATTTTTGTTTTTCGTTGAATTAGTCTTGGATAATTTTTTCAATGCATTGTTTACTTTTCGCTGCTTTTTAGTCCAATATACCAAAAACAATCATTTTTACAGGTTGATCGTCCTAGTTTTCCTTGTGGTTGTACACGTGATGGTTGTGCTAATGTCGTTGGACGAATTGAATTCAATCCCAATAGAGTACGAACGCATTTTATTCATACAATTATGCGACTTGAATTAGAGAACAAAGAAAAGACTCCATCAGAGCTGCACGCAACATCAAATCCACTTTTGGCTTACGGAAATACTTGTGCGGCCAATAATTCTAACATCTCAGCTACTGCCAACAACAACTGTTCGAACAGTACTAATAATTTAAGCAACATGTGTAACTATAACTTAAGCAATATGAACCATATTCGACCTCAGCATTACGGGCACCTTCAAATGCAACAGCATAATCAAACCTACATGGGAGCAACTCATAGTCACGGCAACATGTACCCAAATATACTTCCAAGCAGTGTTCTTTCTGATAACTGTACTCTGCCTCATATGGCACAGCATCATCAACAAATGGTCAACACCGGGTGTGTTAACATGATGAACACACCTGCAATTGGCTCACCTAATATTGGACAACCTCATCAGCAGATGGATATGGGTTATAATGCATTCCGAGATATAAACACCGACACTTCTCTCTGCCCTCCAAGAAATGATAACTCCACCGGTAATCTGATGTTAGACTACCAATCAGAGAGTAGTCAAGTGTATCATGGCGCATATAATAATCAGTCCTATTTGAATCATTCATACCATAATCCCATGATGAATGCAAGCAATGGCTATCACACACCTGTGCCCACATATTCAAATTATCAGCAGCACTATGTCGCATACGCTTCGTCCGCCTGTTCTAATGAAAACCTGGAAATTCACGATCTAACGTCAACGGACGATGAGTCAAGTAGTTACATAAACTTACATCCTCCATCCGCAAATTCATCTCGACTAGATGCTATTAATGATCTTCTACAAAATAATCGCAACACTCTTCCAGCTTCCCCGTCAATAACTACCAGCTCATCTTTAACCGATCCTTTACCTATGAAACCCATAAATGTTGCTCCGACAGTTTCTTGCACATTGGCCCCTTCTGCGCAAACTTCAACGTCTGTTACGGATGGCACATCAACAACACTTTCACCTGTAAAAAACAAAACAGTTGGTCAATTAAATGTATCATCGGGTGTCCGGGAGTTTGTGGACTTAACCCATGATCGTGGTCTTATGAGATTAGACAGTACATACACTTCTGCGACAGCAGCGACAAGTTCGCAAAGGTTAGAGGAGGAACCTCAGACCTTATTCTTGGAACCAGAACTGAAACGGAGGGATAGTGATGTCGAAATTATAGAACCTATACAAAATCCATTGAATATCAAACTAGAGGGCAACCAAGAAGCGAAAGCCAGTGTTTCGCCAGAATTTACCACTTATAGTAACCTTGAGGTGAAAGACCCAGAGTTAAAAAAATGCGAAGATGTGGCAAAAACGGAGCATAATTTTTTCGAAAATGATAAAGAAGAACAATTAGAATCATCTGAGGACACAAATTCTACCTCCACGCCTAATAATTCATCGGAGTCAAAGCTGTCTTTAGAAAAAGAGGGTGAACCACCGAATAATTTTGAGCTATTTGAAAGCTTAGAGACATCGCAAGAAAATAATTTGAAATCGAATATTGAAACATCTGCAGACAATGCACCCTTATGTAAAGAAAAATTCCACGAATCAATGGAAGACATCAGTAACGACGTTGAATTCATGGGATTTTCACTTAACACTGCCTTAGCCAATAAGGATGACGAATCTTCAGTACAAACAGTTGAATTGTTGGATCGAACTGATTCAATGATTGAAACTTCAACATCAATAACAACTGCTTCAACGATTGAAACTTCAACATCAATAACAACTACTTCAACGTCAATTTCTACGAAAACAACTTTTGGTAAGGCTACTGTACACGAAACAGATGAAAATTTAACAGAAATTATTAAAAAAAGTATTGTAGAAACAGTTTCTGCGTAAAACAGAGTATTTTCTCATTTTTTGAGATGTTACAAAGACATGAAAAAGCATTGGAACCAGAATGACACCTTTTGAAACTTATTCTGTTTTTACATATTTCTGTGATCAATTTCTATTTTTAATATTGCATTAATAGAAACAAAGTACAGACATAGTTAAGGCAATATTGTATACAATTATTATTATTTTTTCTATATCGGTTGGTGTGACGTTTTTTTTTATATTTTGTAAAGCGATTCATTGTTAATTTAATGCAATTTCCTCTTAATTTATTTTCCTAATAGAACACTTGTTCTGTTAATGTTTACAAAAATAACGCATAATCACAGAAATTTCGTTTTATTTAAAGGACCACTTAGCAGTGCTCATGCTTTTTAACTAGGAAAAAAATATATATGTGGAGATAAGTCTCGATGTTTTTAGTGGTACTTTTGTTTGTAAAATGTTTCGTAAAGTTTAAAAGTAACAACATAATATTACGAAGTCCGATACTTTTTTATGTCAGAATAAGGGCTAGCAATTAACATAACAATTTCGCAATATTTAAAACAAAAAAATTGTAATAATAGCTGTTAAGCGAATTGTACAATGAGAAATTATTTGATTATTCTTGCATTCAAGTTTAATTAATTGTATTTTTCTGCAGAATATTTTCAACACCGAAAAATGGCAGCCACACACCAACAGAAGTGGTATTCATATAGACGATATTTGCATAGATAATTATGAAAAAGAAATATGAAAGTGAAAGTGAAAGAAAGGAATTTAGAAGGTACGGTACACGCTTAAAATTCAATTAAATGTGGATGTTATACAGAAATGTGGTGCTGTGACAGTATTTAACATTTTATGGTTGACTAATTCTTTTATAATAACTTTCAAAATTTTGAATTCCTATCATTCGACACACATTTTGTCATGTTTATTTACTAGAAAGCACGAGCCTTGCAAATGAGAAGTTTCAGTTTATATTCATTTAATATTTTACAAAATTTATACCCTAGTTCATAAATTTGCTCCGATTTTTTCCCATCTGCTCAGGAGTGTCCATAAATATTCGCTTAGTTCGCAAAAAGCCTCGGAAATTTAAATTCTATAAATTCACTCAAATCGTACTAATGTCAATTTCAATTTAAAGTTATTATTTACGATCTAAGTTACAAAGAAAGTTATATACGCTTTTTTATGTTACCAATATGATTTCGGAAGTGTTTGGGATACTCATTCGCTCTCTTCAATTTTTGAACTGTGCCTAGAAAATCATGTTCAAAAAAGTTAATTACATCAGTGATTCCATATTAGTAAAACATTTAATTTCCTTAATTGCGAACTAACTTCGTCGAAAAAGAACCTTTTCTATCTTTTCTTTTGTACTAAGTACATCATTCGTATCCATAAGCAGTTCCAAGATCGCCTTTTGCTTTTATTATTTTCATACTAAATTTCGAAACTAATCTAGCCCGTGTGTTAGTATCTTCAATTGTTCAGTTTTATTATCTGATTATATTCGTCGTAATTAAGGTTAAGGTAACAAAATGAATTTATCCCTTCCATTCAGGTTCTAGTTCAAGGACCGCAATCATAAAATATATTAAAAATTAAAATTTGCATCAATCTGGATTTTTTTTGTAAAATTGAAGTAGATCCGATAAGAACTTTTAAATAGTTCATAGATGCAAAGGTAAAAATATGAATATTTGAGATACTCGAATGCAATGAAAACTGTTAGAAGAAAATCAAAAATTTGATATCGATATCACTTTTATTTATTTTTTACCTCAATATTATTCCGATAGGCGAGAGTTAAACATATACTTTCGAATTTTTTATGTGCACAAAGTACTTGAATGAACGCGTCAAAATTTTTAAAGTTTGGTATACAGATAGGAAAATCACAGAGAGCTTAAGGTATTTCTCTGGCTGGAAGTTAAGAAGGTAGAATTAATAAGTACACCTTGTACACATACATATTCTCTTTATCTAAATTAGCCGCTATGGTCTTTTTTAACAGGTGTTTCTTATTCTGCTGTGGTCACCTTCCTTTAGTTCCCATGCAAGAAGGAGGAAAATAAAAAAATAGGTGCGCTTTTTGGAATTACCCACTGCGTACAGCCTGACATTCTAAAAATTCGTGAAAAAAGACGCAAATATTTTTAAATTCTACAAAATTTTACCCTAAATGGACAAAAAAAAATCAAAATAAAGCATAAAAACTAAAATTCTGTACGGATTTTAAAAAGTTGTAATCTTCATTAGATAATGTCCATTTTTTTAATGGTTCATCGAGCATAAAATATCATCACTTATCTAAATAGTTTTAGTTCATGTCGATTCGATAGCTCAAATAGTTTTTTTTCTATCTTTTACACAAATTTGCAGTAAATGTGAAAATAAGATTTAGAGAAAAACGCGATTATTGTTTTGGATGAAAAGGTTGAAGGGGAAAAACCGAGGTGCGAATGACTACAGACGGTTCTTGCTCAGCCATATTCCTGACATGTTCTGAATTTCGTTCTAAAATTTTGAGAACATATTCTTGAAGATAGATTTATCCAAAAAATAAGAAACCCATTTTTTCAACCCCGAGAAGTACATCTCCCTTAATAACAATTCAGATTCTTCCTTTTTTCTTCTAAAATTTTTCCATATATCTCATAAATTAATAGAAGTTGATTTTTTTTTCATCCCGTTAAAGGAAAGATTATGAGAATTTTTTTTACCTTTTCGTAATTATAAAATAAAGAACTTAATTTTGATATGTCTATGTATTTTGAAAATAATAAAATGAACAATTAAATCTCTGCGTCATAATATAGAAAGATATACAGATTCTCTAAAAAGGGAATTGAATGGTAAGAGACTTAAATAGTTCCATTGCAGAGAGAAAATCGTGTGGTCATGATGTAATATAGATAACTAGGAAGGCGTTTAAGAACGTAAGTTTTCTTAATTTTTTTTTTATTATAAGAAATACCATCTGCTTTGGCAAAATTAATTATTTAATGTTTACTAATAACACTAGATGCTAAAAAGTCATAAAAATCCGTAGAAAATTTAGGTTTGTTTAATGAGGTTGTACGAATTATTCCGGATGTTGTACGGAAAAGTGTTGACAATTTTCATGAAGTTGTACAAAGGTATTCGGATTAATTCGGGCATGGCTCATTAAGCAAATCTAATTAACGGCAGAAGCATCGAACAAAAGAAGTAATGTTGTCATTCACTTACTTTTCCATACTGGAGTTGAACTCAACACGTATATCGTATATGTAAATTTAATTCATTATCAGGCTTATCATCATAACAACAGAAAAAGTAAGGAATAAGGAACTTTTCCCGTTTCGAATGGATACGGCGATAAGACTGTACAACTTTACAAACATTTCCCACTACGGGGGAAAGGTTTTGTTTGATTAAATCTATTTTTCTTTTAAGCCTTATCCTCAATTACTAAGATCAAATTCTTTATAAGCATTAGTTTCAGTTTATTTGCATGAAATATACTCTTAATAATCTTATTCCAGTTAACTGAATCCAATTCGTAACTCTATTCAGATCTATTTAATGGAACACGTGAATTTACAGACAGAGGGAGGATAAAAATTAATTTGGCGAAGAATACTTTGCAAAATTTCGGAGAAGGTAGGGTAGAGCTTTTGATAAAAAAACGTATTCCTGCATATTTTTTTATATGTACTCCACATTGGGCAGTGATCAAGTCGAGTTACGTGCACCGGGCATAAATTTTTTGTCACTCAAATCAATGACTTTTTTTTTCTCCGTGCCAATATGTCGTAATTTACTAAAATTTGAGAATTGTGTTGTGAAGATATTTTCATGATTTTGTTATTTAGTTTTTAATACTCTACAATAAAGAATTATTGTAGGCAGAATTTCCTAATAAAAACAACAAAATTTAAACATTCAGCCTTATTCTCAATTCTGAAAGACCGAAATTTTGAATGGAATCCCATTTAAAAATCACGCAATTCGCTTCGAAATTGATTCCATCGAAATTCAAAATAAAGCTAATAATAAAAGTGCGTCGGTTAATTCATTCTTTAAGATCAATTCACCTTTGGATCATAAATGTTCTGAAAGAGTTCGTAAAATACTGGGAAGTGCGGTTGATAAATTTTCATATTTTCGATCTAAAGTAAACAGACATCAGGCAAAAACCGTGGCTTAGTTGATGAATTTAAATTTTCCAACTGTGACTCGTCTCTTCCAAGTCTTATTATTTCAGACAATATTTAGACCATTGTTGTAATTCAATGTGCCACTTTATTTTTTATTTACAAGACAACTTCGAAATGTAAAAAGCCTTATAAGAAAACGAATTATCAATCTACTACTTTAAATCAATTTGATTGATCTTAAACTGATAGATTGATACATTGGATGCGTATTAAAAATTATGAAATAAAAAGAGACTTATACTTTACGTGATGTGCTCGAGATGTTAAATGTACAAATTGTTCGGAAATGGTGGTCCTCACTCATTTTTAATGTTTTCCACATGTTTGTGAGCGTTTTTGCTTAATTTTTAAGTCTTAATTATAATTATTCCTAGCAAAAGATAAATTCGTAGGTACATATTAAAATTTGCCACGCTTACTTTATTTAATGAATTAAGGCAGAATAGAATATTGATAAGTGTATGAATATGTAAAACGTACACAAATTTAGTGAAGTTATCTTTCGCTGAATCTTTTACATTATATTTAAGTATCTTTCACACTTGACCGAGATTAAGTGGAGAAGTTGACGCCATTCAGTGGCTAGGTTTCGTCATCACAATTCATTCATTATTAATTTGTTGCATACAAAACATCTTAATGAAGTAGTGGAAATTGTCAGTAATGTAAATTTTATACGTGAACTAAGGCATTTTACTAGATAGCCGTATCGAGTTCAGTGAAAGTGCTTAGGAAGAAGTTACAATTTAAGAATTAAACTCTAATTGTAAGTTGTAAGAGATCTATATAAAAGTAGTTAACCATATTCAATGAGTTTTATGGCTTAGAATTATTGTACAAGAACAATTAATTTATACCGAAAATATAAGGAAAGCAAAAAATTAGGCTTACATAATTCATCCACGTATTATTAACTTACTGTTTATTCAATTTTATGTAAATATAACAGTAGTTGCATACAAACAAATTGCTACGAATAATTAGTTTTAAATTAAAATTAATCTGAAAATCATAGGCGAAAATCTCAATTGTCCGCAGAACAAATAATCAGGAATCAGAAGAATTTTGAATTGTGTAACAGAAGTAGAATACACTTTCAGACCAAATAACAGTAAAGATAAATCCATTTCTTTCAGTAAACAGTTTTTAAATGCATTTCATGTATTTTCAATTCAAATTTGTGTATTATTCTTAGTTCCTCATTATCCAAATTCATATAAATCCATCATCCAATTCAAAAAAATTTTTACCAACAGATTTCTTTTAATTGAGGCAATACTGCAAATATCTTTCATTATTCAACATGTTTCTTTGAAATTGGTTTGTTTTCAATTATGTCATGAAATAATCTAAAGATAGATTTTATATTAAACATAAAATATAATATCTAGATGAGAATCAAACATCTAGAAAAACGATGCTTTTAATTTCTAAATGTGGTACTTTTCAGAATCTGCCAGTGAATTAGGGAGCCATTCATTTAAGTGTGATATGAAGTATTTAGAAATTCAAGAATACAACTTGTTTGATGTTGTAAATATACACTTGATGCAATTATCTATCTACTGCACAATTGCTTGTGGCATGAAATAACGTTCTCTGCATGCGTCCAATCTAAAAGAAGATTATAATGGGAAAAAAGTGAGTACACATTATATCCTTATTAATATACATAAATATTAATTATGAGGATACAAGAATTCCTATTTCCTATGTACTTGGTATTTGGAATTTCAAAACTCATTTTCCATTTTTAATTTGCCGCATTAAGAGTTAATAGTAGCAGTTAGTTTTATTTTTCCAAACTCCTGAGAGTACTCTCCACAGTGTCTAGTTAAGCAATCTCTCAATTTGTATTAATTAATTTGTGTTTATTTAACGACAAGAGAAAGGCTAGAATACTATACAGAAAAGTTCCTTTAAAAAAAATAACTTTAGTAAATGGCAGGACGATTAAAGTAGAGAGGAAATCGTAATTATGTTCGTGTTCCAAAGTATCAATACTCTCTGGTACAATTCAAGGTGTCAATTGCCAAACATTAATTTGTTATGTTATTAATTTTCTTCAGCTCTTTTGTTGGCTTCTTCACTAAGGAGGATTAAGCAAACCATGAGCTATTTGTGGTGACTGACAATCATTTATTATCTAGCTCTCTATTGAGTATACCTACTTATATTATTTTCACATTTTTTATTAATACATTTGATTTATTATTTAAATACAATTTGTTAAAAAATATTTTTATTTTACTAATCACTAATTAGTTCGATGGAAAGGCATTTAAAGGGTTGTAAATTAAAGAAATTTCATCAAAAGTTTAGAATATTTATTTGTGAAGCATTTTACAAATAATAGCATTATAATTTTCTTTTCCTGCAGAATGTTATGATATTATTTTATTTGTTCAAATCTAGCTTATTTTATTAGTCAAAATGTATCCGCCTCTGATGCATTGCTTCGATTTGTAATGAATTATTTTGCCCTTTGTACATATTTCGGTTCTCCCGATTGGCAATCAACTAATTCTAAAATGTCGGATTTCCCTAGTTTTACAACCAGAGGAATTCAGACCTACCACGTTGAGCTAACCTTTGCTTGATCAAACCACAAAATATAGTTGTTGTAATGAATTGTTCTAATATTTGTTTCTCTTAACAATATTTAATCTAATAGAAATTTGTACTCTCGTTTACATAAAGTTTTTGTACAATACCAAGGCATTTCCTACTGCTGTTACAAATTACTCACACAATAGCCACAGCAAAAAGTTAAGTTTTTTTTTTTACTTGAGTGTGTTTTTTTATTTAATTTCTCAATTTTTTACTGTTTTTGCTTTCTTAAAAAATGACAAGTCATTGTTTCGTCATTCTTTAAATATGGACCTTTTCTGGTTCGAATTATGTAACCCGAAATACTCGATATCACTTTCATTAGTTATATCACTCTGCCTGAGTGCCAAGCTTGTGTAGAATAAATGAAAGCTTATTCTAATATTTTACGCCATTTATGACTTGCAAAATTACGTTTTATTTGGATTTCTCCATGAATCGTTTTCAATTGTGGGGCCGGAACCGGAATACAAATTTTAGCTGAAACAATATTCTATATTCAAATAGTCTCCGGCAATGGTGAATCTCGTAGGATCTGAACACCTTCTCTAAGTATTTATTTTCATAACTTGCGCCAATTAACAGCATGCAATATGTATCTTCATTTATAATCAAACCATCGCATACGGGAATTTACACGTTTTCAACTAGCCTTTTTGTGTATTTTGTGATTACTCAATCTGGACACGTGACCAAGCCAAATCAATCTGCCGGATACGTAAATACACTTTAAATAAACTGTTTTTATATTTAAGAATTTAAGATCTCTGTTCTTGATTGAAACTAGGCAAAGCTATCAGTATTATAGACCAATTTGTTTTTTGGTCTGTAATAGTAAAATTGTGACTTTTGTAGACTAATCGTTTTCCTTTCTTAACTTTTATTGATTGGAGTCTTTGTGCTTGATGAAGAAATGTACAATTCCATTCCACCAATGATTTTTAAGTTTCTAGTGATACTCGCAAATATTTCTCGTGCATCGGCTGAAGAATTGATTACTTTTAGGATTTTCGAAGTTTAGTTTAAATAATTAAGCTATAATGGCGTGAAAATAGTTTGAAAGGGTTAAAATAAAAGCGATTTTCGTGAAAAATAAAATAAATAAAACACGTAAATTCAATTAATTACTTTTAATATTGGATTGGATTTGGTTCTTCATTTTTTATTAACTAATTATTTTTATTTATCAATTTCTATTCAATTAGTAATTAATTGAATATTGTTTTGTTGAGTACATCTAGACGCTAAAGTAGAGCTATTTAGGATTCCAAGTATTTGTGTGTGCTTTGTGGGTGAGTTATCCTAGATTAGGTTCATAAAGCCAATAGACTAATTCATTCTATAGTGAATCACCACATATTATAAGGTCTGTTCCCTTACTTATAGGAATTATTGCAGAAATTCGTTCCCTAAATCGATTTGACGTTTAATTCTTGCTAACATCTTAACTTCCCCTCTTGCAGAAATATTCAGGGTTTCGCCGTACTGCCTGCACTTCCCATATTGGCAGATAGCAAATGTCATTTGTGGATTTGAAAGCGCCAGATATGCTATTCTTATTTTTCAGGAACTTCCAGGAAGTCATTTCCTAATTCCTGTAGTGTAAACCCCTACTAAATAAATAATGAAAATGCAGGGCATTTTATTTGCAGAAGTAAGGCAACAGACCTATAGTGAAAAATAATCTTGATTAATTCATATGGATGAGGTTGAAACTTGTCACCTGTATTTACTGTGTATATGCAAAAGTTCAAGCGGTTTTCCTGTTTTAAAATTTTTCTCAAACCATAAGAAAACATTTCATTTCATGTTCATTCATCCCAAAAGAAATTTTGTGTGCCTTTTTACATTGGAATCAAAACATCTTGTTTGCAAAATAATCAATAATCATTTAGAATGTCGTAGTACTCCACACCAAGTTGTCTCCGTATTTCATCTTCAATTTTTACCATTTCCAAGCTATTCTCATGTGTATACAGCGGGCATTCCTTCAAACCCTTCTCCAAACATTTTCGGACTTCCTCCACCTCATAACGTAATCCACAACCGTTGGTGTGATTAAAATCGAATTTACCAGTAGGAAGTGGCCATTCCCTTACACAACCATCCGGTTCTATTAATTTCGTACAGCACCAATAATTCTCTAGCTGTGAAAGCAAAAATTCTTAAATTAGAAGACAAATATAAAAGTAAAATTATTTTACGATTATTTGCCCTTTTGTTCCTCGAATTATAGCTTTGTTATCTAATTCCTCTAGAGCTGATACTTTTGCTGACAATCTTCTCCCTTGTCCATACTCCAAAACTAATTCACTTTCAATATCAACACCTTCGCATAGTGTTCCACTAGCAGATATCTTTTCAGGGAATTGCTTAAACAACATTTGACTCAGCTGCACTGTATATATTCCAATATCCATCGTTATTCCACCACCCAGTTGGCGGGTTTTAATCCTATCAACCCCAAGTGCTTTAAATCCATGTGTAGCTTGAATCTCTTGAACATTTCCAATAATACCTTGAGTGATGATTTGGTTTAAGTGTTTGTAGCTAGGGAAGCATCTTGACCACATGGCTTCCATTAGAAACACATTCTTCTCTTTTGCTAAGTCGTACAAGTGTTTAGCGTCTGAATAATTCAAACAAATTGGCTTTTCACATAACACATTCTTTCCATGCTCCAGCATTAATCGTGTCACCTTGTAGTGAAAGGGGTTTATGGTCCCAACGTAAATTATATTGACCGTGGGATCCTTAGCGATCTCCTCAAAACTGCCGTAAAATGTCGGTATTCCATGTTTCAAGGCGAACTCTTTTGCACGCACGGGGTCAGGGTCAGCAACCGCAACAACACTATGACAATCGTTCTGTATAGTACCGAGCGATGTTATGAAGTCGTGAGTAATTCGCCCTGCCGCAGCGATTCCCCAATTAATTTTCATTAGTAAGGATTGTCAAGACTGAGCAAAATCTGAGAACAAACTGAAATCGCAAAGTGATTCGTTTCAATAAAGCAATCACGTTTTCATTCAAAAATTTATTTGATAACGACAATCTAATCGTGGAAAAGAATGCATTGATAAACTTAAGGCAAATTGGAAGCATCACTTTCGGGCTTATCCTGCTCGTAGACAACCCCAATCTGCTTCCTGATTTCATCTTCGATGTGAGCAATAATCAAACTCTCGTTGTGGCTGACAATTTCGCTTTGTATGTTTTCAGATAAAATACATCTGCGCACCTCCTCAGCTTGATAACGGAGACCAGTGGAATTGACGAAGTTAGTCTTGTGCTTTCCTTCGGGTAGAGCCCAGGTCTTTTCCTTCCCGTCTATATCGATGATGGTTACTGGACTCCAGAAGTTCTTGAGCTGAAAGCAAGAAGTATCTGTACATATTTTCGTGGAAATGCAGGTAAATTTTATAATTACTCACAGTTATTTGAGCTTTTGTTCCTTTGATCACAGCCTTATTGTCAAGATGACCCTTTGCACTTGTTTTTATTTTAGCCTTTCCCCGAGAATAAATTAATTCAGCCTCCATGCTCATGTCTACACCCTCCTCATTGAGCTCTCCTTTAGCTTTTATTTCTTTTGGAGGTTCTTGGAAGGCCCATTGGCTAATTTGAATTGTGTAAACTCCTAAATCAAGAACGGTACCTCCACCCAATGATCGTTTTCTGTGAAAAAGAAGAAAATACTATTAATTTGTGTACGTTCACTTTGCGGAAGATGGGTTCAGATCTAATACAATCTCAGGTTAAGCAGAGTAGGGTTCAGGAAAAAAGATAAATTAATTCTGTAGTATTCTTGGATAAAACTTGGAGTACACGATGTGTATTAATGAATTATAGCTTCGATTCAACAATATCATTTATTGACAGTTTCTTGAGAGCACTGAAGGGTAGCATGCCAGGCTTGAAGAATATACCAAGTGGGGAGAATTTCTCTGTTTTTGTCGGAGTCCTGCTGCTCATAGCTCTTTTCGGTAGTCGTTTCATTGGATGGTAACAGTTTATAATACAGTGGTCTGCAGATATCCCACTAAATGTACAACATTATCATTTGTTGCGAACCAACCATATTAGCAGGCCCGTTTCCTAATAATCTTGTAATTTTAGTGTAAAAAAAATCGGAGATACTAATCAGTATCACAAGACGAGGCAATCTTATTACAACAATATCGCAATAAAATTAAATTTATCGCTATTAGATTCTCCGAATTTCCTTTGGAGTTTTTTCTTCTTCTTAATAAATATTACGTTGACGAAAATTGATAAAAAATAAATTCTATGACCTCCATACTTATCTCTAACGAGTTTTTATTGTACAGGAAATTCTTCCTAGATCAATAAGATTAACAATCGTCGAGTTGATGACAAAAGTACACTAAGGTACTTGACACGGGCGTTTTTAAAATTGCAAATATTATCATCAGTCGATAGTATGAAATCGTCTACTTCAGCATCACATATGTCGACATAAAAAATAAAAGGTCAAATCTGTAGTGTTTATTATAGTGATAAGCTATGCATTATGATCTCAAAAACTGTTTATAATGTCAGAAGATAAATAGAATTGCTAATCACATCTAGTATTTATGTTAACGTAATACACAGTCTATTGATATCAATAACTTTGCAATTAAAGTAGCTTTGCTTTTTGGTTTGTTATAAATAATGTGCCAGATGGCCACAACTGCTTATTTTTATTTAATACACTTTGTGCGCCGATTAATTAACGCTTTTAAGCCGTTCCTGAAATTTTATCTTCAAAATGGCCTTAAAACGGCAGCTTAAATTTTATTTTCTTCCTCCAAGGTTGTATTTTTGCTTAATAAGAAACAGCTTTGGACCAAATCTAGGCTACAAGATGAATGACTGATTTGTGAGAAATCACATTCGCAAACGGAAAATCATATCGTTAATAAACTGGGTCCGAAATTGGTCCGGAGTCGAAATTATTTTTTGTTCTCGAGATATTCGAGACGAAAAAAAATTCACGAACGTACATACACACAGATATCTCTCTAAAAAGAAATGGATTCGGACTCTAGGGACCTCGAAGCATGGAAATGTGTCGAAATTTCCAATTCGAAAATCGGACCGATTAAAATAACTTTCAAATAGTTAATAAAGGTTTCAGCATAATGGATTAGGTTAGCTTCCAGATGTGAATTAAATAAGTTTTGAAAATGTATGATTAGGTCCTCTAGAAATATTTGACCCATACTACTGAAATGTTGTTGTTTCAATTGGCCACTAATTCCCAGAGTCCCTCACTGCCCCTAGTCTCCAGCCTACTGAGCAAAAGTACGATTTCCTTTGCGTTATCGCAAATATCTTTAGTCTTTATTTGGTTGCAAATACAGTCTTTTTGTAATATAACTATATTTCTTCCGCTGTTTATTATCCCAAACAAAGGCAATCTAAAAGACCTCTCTGGTTAGAGAAGCGTTCCACCTAATTTAGCTTTTTGTCGCGTCTTGATGCAATTCTGTTATCTCTGCTTATACCTACCTCGACCCCTAGGATTAGTAGAATATTCCGTTTCACGCATCAATGATTAAAACAGTAGGGATCTATCGTTGTGCTGCAGATAATGACCTTTACTGAATGTTTGGAAACGAATGCTATTTATATTTATAGAAATACGGTTGATACTTTCTGCTTCCCACCAACTATATTCAACAATAACTCTCATCCCTGTACGTATTTCTTTCCTTAAATCCCTTATAATGCATCTTTTTAAATTTGGTTATGAAGTTTTTTGCAAGCCCGACTCTGCTTCTTTACGCAAGCTTAATATTGCCTTCAGCTCTGCAGTTAAATATGCTCTTCGACTACTTCACTTCAGCCATGAGATAAGATGGCAGCCCTTTAGGGAGTATTTATAATTCCGAATATTCTAAAATTTTGCAATGGCTGGTTCTTGTTTTGTTGTTATAAAAAAGCGGATCGGAAGCTATCTCCAAACCTAAATAGATCTTCCTTAAACAGTACTTACACCATACGATCCACACCCATGAGACTATGACCAAATGAAGCCTCCACTTCCACAATTTCCCCCAACAGGCCGGAGTTTATTTGTTTCCTGATATACTGATACGAGGGGAAGAACCTAGACCAAATTGCCTCCATAAGAAATAAGTTTTTGCGAACGGCTAAGCCAATAAGCTTTTTGCATTGTCGCTCATTCATGCAAAGTGGCTTCTCGCACAAAACATTCTTCCCGTTCTGCAGCATAAGGGAACTCACTTCGAAATGTTGAGGATGTATAACTCCAACGTAAACAACGTCTGTGGAAACAAACTATGTGTGACTCCCGCATCACTTAAATCTTGGAATCGCTCACCAATTTCTGGGTGTTTAGCAAGTTCCTCGTACGAGCCATAATAGTTTGGTATTTCATGCAATTCAGCGAATTTCTTTGCACGTCCTTCATCCCTGGCAGCCACTGCAACCACTTTATGCTCATCATCTGAAAGAGTTCCCAGGGCTGTTACAAAATCATGACTGATTTTTCCAGCAGATGCTATTCCCCAACGCAATGTCATGATGTACTGAGCTTAAGAACAACAGGGCAATTGACGAAGCACTCGAATTTAATTTGATCAAGTGGTCGTGTTGGGTAAAAGGTAATTAAGTACGATAAGATTGTGGACAATGCAGCTGCAAAACAGATTTCTCCGGAATTGACACGCTGGGATTCAAGGTAACTTTTATTCAAATTAGCAGGAAATCAGACTGCAGTTTTACTAATATTAAAATTATTTGTATTTTGTAAACACTTCCACTGTCTTCCAGTGCCTCCGTGTCCCCGATTGACAGTTTGTCAATGGTAGCGTTCGTTTAGGTTGCCGAAAAGTTTTTGGGGCTGCCAAATAGGGAAAGTGGAAGGTGCTTCTTACCCTCGGAATTATGAAAAAATCTCGAAATAAGACTGATATTGAGGAAAAAATGTTTATCCTAATGTAATTCTGATTCAATAATTGATACTTTCAAAGAATTTTCGAATGAGAATTTCATTCATCAACTCGAAAAATTGACAACCAATTGTGACTTCTCATCAAACGTCACTTCTACACAAACCTTCAAGGTAAATCTATTATATTTTAAAATTTTTAAATATTCTGAATGGGAGAACATTTAACTCTCATTCACATTGACTTTTAAGTGAATAAACTTAGATTTAATATAATAGGAGCTGACGTGAAGTGCTTATAGCTATGGTTAAGCAAGAAAATCTTGCTGCTAATTTTTGTGGACTACTAGCAACTCAAGGCTTCAAAGGTAAATACATTAAAAGCAGTTTGTTTCCAGAATATTTTACTTTTAATTCTTTAATTTCCAAGATGTGGCAGTGGAGTGGCGCATTCTTGGACAGGAACAGGATGGTTCACTACTTACCTCCTGGGTGTTCATTACTGAACAGGACACCAAGTCTAGCAATATTGGAATTTACAATCCGGCTGAAAAATCATTTAGAATATTATATAAATTCTCGAAATGTGAGAATATTATTCAAGCCTCAGTGAACAGTAATCACACACTTCTTGCTTATGTCATAAAAAGCTCTATATCAAAGGGATCTGAAGACAATTCCGAGCAATGCTACTATCAACCGTATATTGTAGAAATTAAGAAAAACACAAATGTGGAACCAGTCAAAGTACTCAGTAATCCAAAAGAGAAGCAAACGATGACACAATTTTTATGGAAAAAGCAAGCAATTGCTGATAAAGTTTATCAGGACAAATTTCTTCTTTTAGTTCATGAAGAAGGTAAGTTTTCCTGATTTTTTGATGTCAGTAATTTTTTAACATAGCAAACAAGAAATTATTATAAGCAAACTATCATCCTTTACGAAGAAAAGGGGAGTCATGAAGGGATTTCTGCTCGAAAATTGGGATTACCTCAGATGTTAGTAGATTATGGAAGACATCACCAAGCACCCGGTTCCTAAAATGGGATTTGTAGGAGAGTCGCACTTTCTTGAGTTTAGAGGACACATTGAGATCGAAGGGAACAAAAATTCTACACCTTAGCAAAACAGGGGGGCGGAGTAGAGTTGGAACCATACTTCGCCATTGGCGGAGGCAATGTAAGAGGACCTAATCGAGAAATCTGTCAAAAGAATACCAACATTTTGAATGAAAATATGAACTCCCCGACTGCACACCAGCTAAGACGACTCTTCGTAAAGGGATGGAAAAGGAATGTTCTCTTTAAAGCGCAGGATTTACCTTCCAGATTTCGTGCACGCACTCAGCAGGCTTTTCGAATGAGCTCTCGCACGCTTAGAGCAGATTGAGTTTAGAATTTTTCATGATTTGGTCGAAACTTCTTTTTGCATTAATTGAAATTACGGCATTCAGAAATAATAGAGCTCGCAGTCATTCAATTCTCATTCACACTTCTTCTTTTTTCAGGAATATACCTGTACACGACCACCATAAAGAAGCGAAGGAACTCTACCGAGATCTCTACGAAATTCAACTTTACCAATGAGGACTCATGGTTTTTTGATCCTACCATTTTGGTCTTTGAGCTGCTGGTTAAGAATTTCACATGGGCTCAATGGGATGGTGAGGCTCAAGCTCTGTACTATATCCATCTTAAACCAGCTACAAGATGTCTCAGTCTCTTGGAAAATGGCGAAGAAGAGGATTCATTCAGTCCGACCCTTTCAGCATTTCAATTCAATGATAATCTGCCAACCGAAACTGTGGTAAGTCCGGGAAATTAAGAAATATATCTCAAAATAGTGCACCAATTTACCATTTCTCAGCTAAACATTCCCCTAAACCTACCAAAACTTCCTCAAACTGCTGCTGCTACGAATGTCTATGAAGATGACACCGTTCCTCTTCGAATTCATGACGCATCACTGAATCTGATTATAATATCTGACGAGTCGGGGATGCTTTTCGTTTGCCACTATTATCTGTATCAGCCAGTTAAACCGCCAGTAGAAGAGGCTGACAAAGAGAACACAGTGCATTTTGCCTACTCTGTGACTGTCCTTCATCATGGGTGCGTTATACACTGTGTCATTCCAGGCATTCCCTGGGAGAAGGCAAAAATAATGAAACCAACGTTTGGAATACATGGAGATCATCACATGCTCGTCTTCCAGCCGGACTTATTCATGCATCTACTTGACATTGGACAGTCTCATGAACCTTGTTGCCATATTGTTTGCCCTGCCTTCAATAAGCAACCGCTGACGCATTTGGTTCCTTGTAGAAAGTGGGGCGCCATAGCCTACGATTCAGCCACTTTAGATTTGGTCTCGCTGAACATCCCAAAGTCGCATTTGATCGAGGCCTTTAGAAATGATACATCGGTTGATAATCGCTTGAGTATAGTTCATTATTTCTTGGTGCATTCAAATGACTTGGATGTTCTTTCTGAGCTGTTGGGCATTATCATGGAAAGACCATTAAGCTTGGACACAGTCGCTCTCCTAAAGGAAGCATTGGTTGCAGGAAGCTACGCTGCAGCGAAGAAAGGTCTTACAGCAGAGGCGATTCCATTGACGAAACTGCTCCCCTTGACAACGTCCAATCCGTTAAAACCGATTCAGGCTAAAGTTTCTAATTTGTCCGTCGGGATATCGCACGAAAATCTCTGGAACACGACAATGATGCTTTTATCCCCCCAGCAAAGGCTGTCCCCTTATAAGACCGACATTTGGACAAAATTGTGGGAGCGCCTGAATGATAATAATAAAGAACGAAAACGTTTCACAGCCGAACAAGTAACAGAGAAGCTGATGTTTTCTCTGGCATGTTATCAACCAGAAGCTTTGTCACGATGCACGACACCTCTATCTCCGGCTGGGCCCATTATTGGGCCAACTTTTGGAGATTTTTCAACTGTGTCCCGTCGAAGTCAAACTGATGTTCTTCCTTTCATTGAATTTGAGTCGTGCACAGCTAGCAAGCAAGAACACGTTATTTCTGTGGTAAGAATAGAGTAGATTTTTTTTTCAGAAATGCTTTTACAAGTGCATTTATCTTCACTTCCAGAACCTACGAGAGTTAAGTGTTCATCTAGTCAAGCATTCAGCCAAACAAAGTACTGGTTTCCGTTGGTTGAAAGAAGCTTTTTTTGAACGATCTCAGGCTCCAACTCATGTTCACTCCGTTGCATCACAGTATGCAGCCGCACAATTAGAGCTATCCAGGGCTTTGTGCGTTCTTGTGTGTCGAGCAGCTGGAATTGAACCACGTAACGAAAAGGCTCGTGGATTTCAACTGATGTGAGTAGAAAATTTGTGACATCTTTTCGAAAAATTTTGAGTTTGTTTTTTAGTGACCAGATGAGCAACAATCAGCAATATTCGCTTTTTATGATCCTTGAGCGTTACTGTCTGGCAGTGGAATCGATTGCATTTCCTCTTCCCCAAGGATTCTCTTCGTTCTTCACATACCTTGGATATAGAGCGCTCTCCTTTGAAATGTTTATGCAGTACGTAACGAATCACGTGTTTGAGCTCCAAGTTGACGTTATGAAGGCCATAATTCAGGGTAACTAATCGGATAGATCCTCAATTTATTTTTTTAATATTGGCCCTCCATTTAGATATTGACGATTCTAAGGAGGGAGTTCAGAGGAAGCTTTCGTTGCTGTCAGTTTTACCTAGGTCTCGTGCATATCGACTACTTAAGGGATGGAATCATCCGGTCAGTTTGATGATTCGAGGCAGAGATCACGCAGCGAATATTCTCTCTGGGAATCCGGTGCAGCCACGAGGAAGTTCACAAATCAGAAATAAGAGCTTGGGAGCTTCAGCAGGTACCGAGAAACTCAGTTAGTTGCCGTTTTATTGCTTTTTTTCTAATAGGCTAGAGGTATTTATAAGATTTGTTTTTTTTTTTTAAATCCTACGACGCACTATTCCTCAGAGGAGTAAGAAGTTCTACCGTCACTTTCAGATTGATATAGTTTTCAAGAAGAGGGGTTACACTCTTTTTTGGTAACATTTTTGGTTTGTACATTTTTTCACATTTGTGGTTGTTCTGATCGGTTTTGTGTTAACTTTCTCTTGAGGCCTGTTCGTGTCGCCTATGCGCTTTTTGGACCAATTTGCTAGAAATTTTGTATAAAAAGTACAGATAGTACGAGCGACGTGAACAAACTCTTTTTTTTATTTTCTGTCAATTGAATTCTGTCTTTGCAGTCTGTTCCGTGAGAGCATGTATTAAAAAACAGTAAAAAAAGCCCAGAAATTTAATATTTCATATTTACGAAGGAATAACAAATTCATAATCAAACTACCGTAGGGCAGCTCTCTACTAATTCCTTCGAATACTCTTAAGAAAGCCCTTCCCATATTTTTTAAAACTTGTCGGTCGGTGATTGGTCTGTCAAAGTTTTCTTCCGCGGAATCTCACCTTCATAAGGGCCCACACGTTTTCGATTGGGTTTGTCCAAAGTTATCGCATTATTATGGTTTTTGTTAAATGTGATGAGCTTCCCAAAAATTTCTTTTAAAAGAAGCATCCATAAACGTGAATTTTGGCTAAATGCTTAACTGATGGCTAAAGGGTGGCTTTACATTTTTTCGTCCAGGATTTCTTTATTGGATTGCAGACCCAAAATAATGTCACGTCCGTAAAGATGTAGCGTATTTTTGCATTCAGTACTCAATTCAGCAAACTGATGGATAGTGTCCACGGATACTCTTTCTCTAGAAAGCTTTTCCTTTCCTTCGAGAATAGATAAGCTTTTAATTTTATTAAAAAGATCGATGGTCGCCTTGTCCTCCGCTCCTATTGATATTATTCCTGTTGATCTAATATCAGGAAAGCAATTGACGTCTCGACACCTGAGAATTCACCAATTTTGGTCCTTTAAATGTTAAATTTTAAAAGAATTTTTCAATTATATGCGAAGTAGAGGAAACTTTAAGAGGAACAAAATTACAGGAGAACATATTTCTGGAGTTGAAAGGGGAAAAATGGGCTCTCATGGAACAGCCTGTGTATCGTGCTTTCGGTAAATCGGTCTAAAGCGTTTAGTAACGTTTCGTAATTGTTTTGTTTGTTTTGAAAAGGTATTCTAGAAAGAATCGCGCTTATAATGTACTGGGGAAAACCCTAAAAAATTCCCAATTAAATATTTTATGGGAGCAGTGCCTTTATGCGGATTTCTCCCACTGCTGGAAGCCCGTAAATTTAAATTAGAATCCAATATGCAATCTTTGAGGGTTAATATATTTTCTTGATCGTCCTAAAGTGGAGAGAATGTATGAACGCGAAAAGAATTGGTGGTGGTTACGATATTTACGGTGTGAAATGTTTTTTTACATATTTCTTCCTATTTTTTGTTTTTCTTGAAATTTGATATTTATCAAAATTAACACATATCCGACTTTTTTTCTCTTTTAAGGAATAGCGGCCTTCCCATCTGCTGACAAACTTTCACCCTTGGATACATTTTTGGATCTGCTTACAGCCAAAGCGAGTCTAAATGAGCTGGACTTTAATTTACTCATCGAAACCACAGTCACATCTATGGAGAAATTTAATCTTTAAGCAATTAGAAAGTATTGTCTGTATCTACAAGAAATATTACACAATAGGTGGCCATTTTTATCCCGCATTTATTCAGTCTATCTGTATTCATAGAGGTAAGCATTATTATGAGGATTAGTGCAATTCAATTGGTTCGTTATCGTTAGATTCTCGTTAAGTTTAAGAATTAATAATATCATTTAAAATTCCTTCCACGCCAGTATTTATTTAATCATTAGATAAATTAGGGAAATTTCTTCTCCGAAGATATCTCACCTCAATTTAAGTGGTGCAATCACTTTAGTGCAATAGTTCTCTGTTCCTTATAAATAAATTCTTGGTATTGTTTAAATAATACAAATAAAATTTTTACATATTATGTGTTGAGCATTTTTTATTTTTTTTATTTTAATTACTATATGGTCAACCCTCCCATGGATTTTTTGGGCCAAATTTTAAAGTTGCTCGGATTTGAGCGCGGGAGGGCTCAATCGAAAGGGAACAGAGTTGTGAGCGTGCCCACAAAATTTGGCCGGGAAATTCGGCAATTTCGAGCGGTTACGGCGATTTCCCCATGTGGACCCCTGCGGATATGCAATAACGATTTGTGGCTCTAACTGGGCAGCACAGGCGCGCCCATCGGCGGGGGTAATTTTTTTGTAGCTCCTGGAAATTTCCCTTTCGATTGGCACCATTTTCGCGCCAAAAAAATTTCCGTCAAAATTTCGCAAAAAACATAGACTATAGTCCATGGATTTTTTTGGACCAAATTTTAAAGTAGCTCGGATTTGAGCGCGGGAGGGCTCAATCGAAAGGGGAGGGTGTTCTGAGCGTGCCCACAAAACTTGGCCGGGAAATTCGGCAATTTCGAGCAGTTACGGCGATTTCCCCATGTGGACCCCTGCGGATATGCAATAACGAATTGTGGCTCTAACTGGGGAGTACAGGCGCGCCCATCGGCGGGGGTAATTTTTTGTAGCTCCTGGGAATTTCCCTTTCGATTGGCAC
>QYTT01078952.1:32296-54119 GCA_006980735.1 Dasypogon diadema | reverse complement strand
AAAAAGTAGCTTCAGTGCAGGAATTGCTAAAAAACTTGAAGTGAAAACTGTTCCAACATATTCGCTTGCAGTTTTTACTTTTTTTCTAACGGAATACTACAGAGTTACTTATGTTGCAAAGAATGGTAGTAAAAAATTTTCGTAATTACAATCGGGTAATTTTGTTTAATAATTTCCATTTATGCACGCGAATTAATCGATTATCTAGCCATCAATATCAAGCGTGCTACACGCGTGATCGAGGCTGTGAATTCCTTGCCCAACAGAGTGTGAGAAAACGGGAAACCGATATAGTATTACATGAAAGGTACTAAGTCAATTGGTCTACCCAATGCATTGGTGTTTTTCACAAATTACCGCCATGTGTTGGATTTGAAAGTGCCTTAGAAATGAGATGCAGGTGAATTATGACGATGGCCTTTAAGATATTGCGGTTCCATCAAGGCTTCATTTGTTAAAACAATGAGGCTAAACGGATTCGAAAAAAAGTCAAGGCAACAAAATTTTAGGTGCACAAAGAAAAGGAATTTCAAGACTACACTGAAAGTTCACGTCTTTCCGGAAGAGGCAATTCGCGTTAAGCAAAAGTAAGTCAGTGTACCCAAACGTGAAGCCAAGGTTGCGACAGTCAAGTGCCAGTCGCGCTATCTTTTCATTTCTATATATAGCTTTCTTCCGAGTGCAAATAGGAATTGGAATTGAGAAGCTAACGTTCAGAAAAGCTCCGTATGACTTGGAGATATTTTCAAAATTCTTTTGTGATGCGTTTTGACGATCTGGCATTTGTGAGAGACAACTGTTCGGGCTTCTCACTGTTCGCCACACATGTTGAGCTTGAACGCCGTTATCAGGCGCAAGACGCTCCTACCTTGACTGGTTCAGTTTCAGTCTAGTGTCAGTGCTCCCCGCAAATAAAGCTCTGGAGACCTGTCGAAAAGTGAACGCCGGTTGACCACCTGGTTTTGTCCATACTTTCGACTTCTGTGGCAGAAAGCTACGTCACCTCAACTATAGCAGGTAATCAGCCCTTGCACAATTAACTGCTTTATCGCTTCTCTAATTTCACCGGCTAAGTAGTAAGTAGTGCTAAGTAATATTGCTCCTGGCTAAGTTGCCTCTAATAAGCTTTTCTGCTGGCCGAACGCATTCTTCGCAGATGATTCTGACAAAAATAAAAATTTCTCAATAATTTTACATTTGATTGCGCACGCGCAAGGGGTTCACTTGATATTGTCGTGTGGAAATCCGTTCAGAACGCCTGATTAGTTTGTGACTGAGTTAAAATTAAATTTTCGATGTGAATCGCGGTCATGTTGGATAGCCAAAACCCACTAGGGACCATTTTCTGGAACTGTTTGATTCCTACGCTGCATCTAGTGGGTTTATATAAACTGGCGCTGGAAGATATTAACCTAGACACCAAATTGTTGATGAATAGGAGTACGCGGACTTTGTTCATGGAAAAGCACTCATTGCACGTGTGTGAAAAGTTGCAAAGTTTTAAACTGCCTCAGTCACCTAATCCACCCACAAGTCCCCCAGTCCGCAGTTCCACAAGCGAAAGTAAGAGTATCTAAGCGTGATGTACTCACCACCCAGCAACCAGAACGTTCAGAACCAGCAATGAATTTTCACTTGATCCAAGAAAATGGCGATTTTTTATAAATCCCTATTTTTAAATTTTGGATAGTTTACATTTAGTGAAGAAATTTATTGGAAAGCCCGTTTTCTTGCGGAGCGAAATGGAGCAGGAAAGTGAACCACAATAAAAATTCACCTCTTGAAAGTATTGTGCAATTCCAACTGGCTTAAAACCGATTGCATGCCTTCGGATCAGTGCTTCAGGTGCTAAAAAGGCATAAACAATGGAAATGCATTCATGTCTCATGAATCTACATCTACTTGTAATTGATAGGTGTGGCCGCAGAGCTTTTGAAACCAGAATGTATTAGCGATGTATTTGTTTGGGACCGCACTGGAATTAATTACATTCGGTGCGGACGATGATTATGTGTTTTTTGATAAGCCATTTAGCCATGTGATGACCTGAGTCGGGATTTTCATTGGTAAATATTTAGCCCCACCGTACTGCATATGAAATGTGAATCTGGTTAATATTTTGTGTGTTGTGGCTTAACATTTTCGGAGATAAGTGAGGAGATAATTTATCAAGTATGATGCTGTTATTAGTACGAGCAGACAGAATCCACTTTTTTTTTGTGGCGAAGAGAATCGACATTTGGAGTTTGAATTCTGGAAAAGTTGAATAAAAAGGGTGTAATTGCCACGTTTGTTATTTGTTTATTATCATTCGTGTACGGCAAAAAAATACAAGAAAACAAAGCTGTTTATAACTTTACAAACTTACATGGAGCTTGCTTGGCTGTACAGATATAAGATTCTTAGTAACACATGCTGCCATAGCACCTATGAATGTTTCAACATTGTTTTTTTCTTTTAATAGGAATTATTTTTAACCTCACAAATATTACAACTCGTTCTTGTTTTATTCACTCTTTTCACTTGAATCTAAATAAAGAGAATTATTGTGTAATAATACTATGATAGGTCATCATCATCATCATAGGCACCAACAGTAGCGATCCCTGTAGGGATTTATTCGCCTCTGAAACCATCTCTCTTCAGCTCATACTATCTAGCTATGCTATCAGACATCCTATGATTGTTGTTTCTGGCTACGTAACAAACCCACTTAATTATACTAAATTTTATAAAGCAGTTAACTATGTTTGAAGCCTAGAAAACAGTTCACATATAACTCGTGTTTCATATTTTGCCGCATTCCCTCGCAGCGGTCTGTTTTGTTGCTTTTTGCTTATAACAGCTCGTCTCACACTATACGAAACCATAAAAATGTTAAATTAAACTTTTACGACTTTCAGGTGCAAAAAAAAAATAAAAACATGGCTGAAAATCATGCACAAATTTCTAAATTGAAACAAGCTGCCCTGCAGGTGGCAGCTGGTGGATCTGCCGGGTTTGTCGAAGTTTGTATAATGCAACCATTGGATGTCGTCAAAACACGACTTCAATTGCAAAATAAAAAGATGGCTGTATCACAGGTTTGTCGAGCTTCCAAAACATCAGCACACAAAGTTGTTAATGATTCATTTAGGTTTATTATAAAGGAGTCTTCGACTGTTTTTCTAAAATGTATAAAAACGAAGGCGTTTTTTCATTTTGGAAAGGCATTCTTCCACCAGTTTTGGTAGAAACTCCAAAACGTGCTTTAAAATTTGTTTGTTTCGAGCAGTACAAACCACTTTTCATGTTTGGAGCATCTCAGCCAACACCCTTGGTATGATACACATGAAAAAAATTCTAAAAGTTTTGGGGCATCCATTCTTTAATGATAATTGATACGATTTGTGAGTTTACTGGGTCAAAGTGATGAATTGGTGCCCTACTTTGTATACATATTAATGAACCTAGACATTCATAGTTAATTCTTTTTTTTTTTATATAACTTATGGTAGACGTTTTCTCTCGCCGGACTTGGAGCTGGTTTAACAGAAGCGATCGTAGTTAATCCTTTTGAAGTTGTAAAAGTAACTCAACAAGCAGATCGCTCCCATATGAAAGAAGCTCCAAACACTTGGATTGTCACAAAACGGATACTAAAACAAGATGGATTTGGCTTTAGAGGCATAAATAAGGGCGTCACTGCCACAATGGGAAGAAATGGAGTGTTCAACATGATCTACTTCGGCTTCTATCATACTGTTAAAAACTCGTTTCCAGCATATGAAGATCACAGAAAGGAGTTCCTTCGCAAAGTATTAATAGGATTCACTTCAGGAACACTTGCTTCTATAGCAAATATTCCATTCGATGTAGCCAAGTCTCGGATACAAGGACCACAACCTGAACCGGGAAAAATAAAGTATAAAACAACTTTACGAACAATAGGTATTGTTTACAAGGAAGAAGGTTTCCGTGCACTTTACAAAGGTCTTCTGCCGAAAGTTATGAGACTTGGACCCGGCGGTGCCATTATGTTGCTAGTGTTCGAGTATGCCTATGAATTTTTACAGAAGAAATTTGCGTAGTCACAGAAGGAAAAGAATGCATACAAGAGAGTAATTTAAGTACTGTAAGCATCAAAGTGCATTTAATTTATAGCTTCACGCATTTATATTTATCGATTTTATTTTGTACATATGTCATCAATAGGATTTTTAACAAGATCAGCTATGAAGTGTTTAAACCGATTTTAAAATTAAGCTCTTACAATAAGAAGTGTGCTATAATGTATGATTGAGTCACTGGTATAGAAGTTGTTGGAAATAAATCATAAAACAATTTAATAATTGATTTATCAGATATGACTTGAACGATTTCTGCGTCCTGTGCTCGCAGAAGTTATGCCTTTATAGTTCCAACTCTCGTCAATTTTTCTTTCAATTGCAGTTTGATTTTTAAATACTTATATCGACCTAAATTATCAGACAGGGAATTAATAAAAACTACTTTTTTCCATTTAACGGCTTATAATGTCCGAGAGTATGATAGAAAACTGGTTACATATTCATTCATCCATACTTTCTCGTAATTTTCAGTTTCTATATCAGATATCGCAAGAGAACATAAAGGGTGCTCATCCAACTGGAAAACCTTTGCTCTTAAGTGCAGTGCTGGTTACCCATGTGCAGTTGTAATTTGCAAGTAGTTTAATCTTTGTTTAAAAACAATTTTACACTTTTAATGACAGTAGTGTACCGACTTTGTCAAATTAAAAGATTGTGTATCAAAAGTTAGCCTAAAATTAAAAAAAAAGAAGTAAAACATTTGAAAACTAAATCTCATTATATGATTTTGACATATAATTATTTGGACTGCTACATAAAGTGAAATATAAATAAAAAATTAAACTAGTTAAACATCCTGGACTCCATTGAAAATAGGAATTGTTTTGGTAAAAATTTCTTACGAATGAATTTGTGCATATTTTCAATTTTTATCTGAACTGCCGTCTTATAAACTTCGACTAATCCAATGAGATTAAAAAACATCTGGAATGCACATTATATAGGCTATAAAAAGTAAGAAAATACATAGCAATATGCTGTCGTTTTTTTGATTTGGCTGGTGTAAAAAAAACCCTAACAGACATCCAGAGAGAGATCACTACAACTATTCCTTTTTTTTAGCAAATGTTGAAACACAACTAACAATATCGACCCAATCTGTTTAGAAAAACAAAGTGTGTAAATATTGGGATAAATTGCGAGATTTGTTTTCGCTTTTGCTACAGTTTAATACCTCACTTACGAAATTAAGACATTAACATGGAGGCATTGCTTTTTGTATGGTGAAAAGTAAAAGCGGTCTGTGCGCTCAACACCTCAACACCTACAAGAAAACGTAACTAAACTGAATCACGAATTCTTACAAAACTTGCAATTTCTATTCAAAACCCTCAAAAGAAAAGTGAAATCTCCAAACTCCTCTATGTTTCCAAAAAGGCGAAAATCGATCGGTCAAAAATTTACCAACAACTTCATAATGCCGAGCGGAAGAGCACGAGAAACAAGAACAAAAGTTAATCACCTCGGAAAATCTAAATCCCAAGAAAAAAACAACTGAAAACTGTTCGCGTTGCATAAGTCCAAGCCACGAGTGCTGGTCACTCAATTCATGTCACCCAGAAATCTGGCACAATCGGCTAGGATAGAAGTAAGTGGGAAGCAATTTTTAGTGAATTCTTAAGATGTTTCAGTCCGGGGACCAACAAAAAAGTGAATTCAGACAACAACTTGCTATTGTTCCACTTGACCTTCTTAGCCGTGTTACTTTATACACCTGTCATCTGTACATCAACAACTCCATCCTTCTTTGAGAAATAACCAGCCACTTGTGCTAAAGGGAATGAATTTCGATGTCGATCAGATGGCAGAGATCGATCATGCCTATTCCGATAAGAAGCTTTACACGGACGATTTGGTACCTTTCACGCGGCTGTAGACTGTACGAGCACCTACTTGAGGCGGAAATAGAAAATGGGGAGGTAATTGATCGTGGTTAACTGAATGAAACGTAATTACCAATTGTAAGATTATGTGTCTAACCAGGAAAAGAGCTGCTCTGAAACTTTGGGGTCTTTTAATTGCAAAATTTCATCGGCCATTATCCCTTGAATGCGTCGTCAGATAGAGATTGTCACTGAAATCCCCTTCACTTTTTTGCGTGGAATGACCTGCCTAAATTTGCACCACCGTTCGACCATTGGAACTGGCTCCTTTCGCAGATTTTCGACCCTGACACTAACAGTATCCGTCAGAGCGCAGGGGTATAATAAAACCATGGTGGAAAATCAGTCAAAGCTCCTACATCATACGAGTTATGCAATTTTGTTGGATTTTGTCAGCAACAGAACCACGAGCAGGCTGCAGCCAACTCAGAAATTGCCGCCTGTGATCCATTAAAGCTGAACGTTACAAATTTTAGTGGCTGTCCAGCACTATAGCCGCGAAACTAGTTTGCCTGGATTAGTTAAGCATTTCTGTTCTGGCAGTCACTATCTAACCTGCCCGTGGAACGGTGAAGTTATTAATTTTGCAGTCAGTGCTTAAAAGTGCACCCGCCCGTTAGAGCGTTAGAGCATAATCCACTCTAGTTCAGTTGTGTTGATTTGGCAATCTGACGAAATGCGACTTAGCGTACCGCTCGTGCTAACAACAGTTATGGTGTTATCTGTGACCACTGCGCACCCCACAAAGGAACGCGAGAAACGGACGATCCCCCTGATAATTGGGTCGGTAATAAAAGGGCTAATCCTGAAAGAGGCAGCTGTGAACTTCCTGGTACAGGCGGTAAATGCCTCTCAAGCCCAAGCTGCTGGCAATATGACTCAACAAGGTGGTGGTAATGGTGGAATGATGATGCCAGCCCAAGGGGGTGGTGGCAACGGCAATGGACAAGGGGGCAGTGGTAACGGAATGATGATGCCACCCCAGGGTTCTGGCGGCAATGGCAATGGACAAGGAGGTGGTGGCAGTAATGGTAATGGGCAAGTGGGTGGTGGCGGCAACGGCAATGGACAAGGCAGTGGTGGTAATGGTAATGGTCAAGGGGGTGACGGTAACGGCAATGGACAAGGGGGAGGTGCAAATATGATGATGCAACCACAACAGCAAGGTAACGGGGGAAATGGAGGTACGCAAGAACAATCAGGGCCTTCAAGGGTGTCAATTCCTTTACCACCGGATTCGTCCTCAGGTTCGCAACAGCAAGCTCCTCCACCCGATCAAGGTCCTCAAGAGCAGCCATCGGGGCCTTCTTCAGGACCAGCGGATCAGGCACAACCATCAGGGCCAGCACCTTCAGGACCATCAGATTCAGGGCCTTCAGCACCATCTGGACCCTCCGAACCGTCCGCACCAACGGATTCAGGACCATCTGGACCAGCAGCAGGCTCGGGGCCATCTGGACCAGCAGGAGATTCGGGACCATCTGGACCTCCAGCTTCAGGGCTACCTAGTGGCAATGATGGTGGCGATGGAGATGATGGAGACGATGAAACGGAAAACGACATCCAAGATCGTGTCGACAGCTTCGGTCAGCCACTTCCACAGCAGTTCAATAACAATTTTGGTTCCTCCAACTTCTTCGGCAACTCTGGTAAGATACAAGATGCCCCTATCAGGATATTAAGTGCTTAACAAATAAATAGCTTTTTCAGGCAGCAGAGGTGCAGTCCCACCAAATTACTTTAGCTCCTTCTCACGTCGATCACCATCCTTCGTCAGTCAGGGGGTACCAATGGCGAAAAGTTTTGTCAGATCCCAAGACGGTTATGAGTTCACCAACTTCCACCATCGGAGGGACGCATATAGTAGCGACGGCGGAGCAAGATCACCTGCGCGGACCCATGGCACCCTGGCTGCCTTTAACCACCACCACTACGACTCGTTCGTCCCTCACTCAAGTTACCCGCAGTTCTTCTTTTATTAATTTAATTAGTTTCCCATTTTGTTATAATTTTTTAAAAATAGATTTTATTACAAAACCTACAAGTGCATGTTTTTGAAATAGGGACAGTAGACGCGAACCGCACCGTCCGCCCGTCTCGCTAGAGAGATTTAGTGATTTACTGTGAAAAGGCCTCGGTGGCCGCGATCAGTCAGGTGTGAACCCCAATCGATCGATATCAGACCATTAAAGGGATAAACTGAGCGAAATTAATTGCGATAAAATTGAGAGAATTCTTTTTCTGGTGCAACGTTTGGGTAAATATTTAGGAAACGTCCGCTCGCCTACACGTAACCCCCGCAAAAATCGACAGCGCACACCGTCATGAGCAGGTGGAATGCGTCCGCCTCGGTAACAAGCGCACGACATGGGTTTTCGGTTTTCACATTCGTTTTGCGGTAGGTTCTGATTGCTGTTGGCTGTTATCGATCGCAATAATAAAAATTGGGGAAAAAGTAGATCACCAGTCAAGGACGCGGTGCGGTGATAGTTGGTCTTGAGGGAATGTCTTTACTTAGGTCGGTAGAGAAATTCGTCCGAGTGTTTTTGGTGTGGCCACACAAATTCCATAGGAAGGTAGTGGAAGTATCTACTTCGCCCTTGAGAGCAATTTTTCTGATCGTCGTGATCATTTGGGCAGCTAAATCGCTGGGAAAGCGCATGAAAGCTTCCCGTCACTTGAACGGCGAGTCTGTTCCAATTTATGCACTGGAGTGAAAAGAGCAAAAAGGTTTGCTCATGTGCAGTTAGCTTAATTGGAATCATGGAAACAGCAGTTTGACTAGGGGTATACACAAAGAGAAGTGAATTGCAGTGCAGTTGAATGACTTCGCCGCCAACTGATCTGATTTAAATGGGAACGAGTTTGTTGAAACGGTCGGGTGTGAGAAAAAAGAAAGGCATGTCCTTTAGATAAATATTTATTAACGTCACCATAACTTGTTTTGAAAAAAGGATTTTAGATTTATCTTGAACCAGCAACAGCAACCAGCAGACCTAATTCAAGTTGATCCAGCGAGAAATGTTTATTGCATTTTAGATTTCATTTCTTTCTAGTCGAACAGCATGAATTCAATATAACTGACCTTTAATAGGTTGAATCAGGTTTTCACCCACATGGAAACTGGAACCAAACATTCGGTTGGTACTTTTCTATTGGGATTCTTGGATAGGCCAGTCATCATCACTAGTTTAACCTTGAAGTGATTTAGTCTTTCCGATTTCAACGTACAAGGCTCAGGCGTTCTTCCATCACAAATCCTTCGGCATTCAACTATTTATAGTTAGAAGCTTGCCCCACTCAAGTTTCTGGCCTGATGGTTAAGAGTATGAATCTTTTGAACAGTACGTGCCGACATTACCTAAAGTCAATTGTAACTTCTCAGTTGATCTTCTCTAGTGTCTGTATTAATTTCCGTGAACAAATTTCGACTAGTGTAGTTCCATTTCGGTGCTACTAATACAACTACCCAATCTGTTGAGCGAGACGACTCAGTTAATTGTCTTTCAATATCAAGGCTAACAGTCATGGATGAATCCAGATTAGTATAATCCCCTCTTCGTATTGTTGTGACTAATCTTCTACTAAAACTAGAAGCGCCAAAAATATAACCCAACTCCCACGTTTTAGATGACAATATGCCTAAATTTATTTCCAGTGATCAATAAAGAATTCTCCATCGATATAACATTAAAAATTCAAATAAACCTAGGCATCTACACTTCTGGGATTCCCTGAGTGGCATAAAAATTATTTAGCACTCCATTAAAGCGTGGTTCGCCAAATCCCCCAGAGTGTGTCCTATTCCAGAGTTGGAGGTCTCCCACTTGCCTACCAAAAAGAATGGAATCCGACTGTTCTCAGACGTGTAGAAGCCCCGGATCATTGTGCAAATACAATTAGTGCGGGGAATGTTTTATTCATCTGCGATATCTCACCTGTTACGTGTTGTAATCGTGCAAATATTAAGCCTGTAATTGTCCATTCAACGCCAATTCCAGTAGTTACCTAGTGCCACTAGAGTTTTCAGCTCACGCATATCAAAGAGTAGTGAAAGCATTTCACTGATCAGAAATTGTCCACGCAATTGTACTACCGCTGCCGAACAAGTTATCTCTGATGCGCGGACATCGGAATGAAATTCGTGTAATTGTCTGCCCCAGCAATTGTTGCAGTGTCCAAGTCCAGTGACCAGAATATTAATATTTGGTAGGTGAGCAGTATGTAATACCAAAGCCGATTAGATATCCGCTTTATAAATACAACGCCCCGCACACTGATGGATCTCATTCATGTTCTAATCGGTGACAGGTGATACGCATTTCTCGTGTTCAAAAGTTGGCGATGACAAAGATCAAGTGCTCTCTAGTGTTAGGCCTTCTTGTGCTAGCGGTGGTGTGCGCGGAAGATGTGAAAAATTTGAAGGATAAAGTGAATGGTAAACGAGGTGTTTCCAAGCGAGGAGTGTTTCACTTCGGTGGTGCCGCAATCCCAGCCACTTATGCGTCCTTTTTTGGATACCAGAATCCCTTGGCCAGTGCTTCGATACTGAAGATCCCACCAACATTTAAGTCTTCCGCCATCCTGGGAGCTCCTGCTCCCTACGTTCTAGGACATGGAGGTGCTGTGGTTTCATCGTATAATGTAAACTATCCACGCTATCCGTATTATGCGGCCAAACCCTTCAATGCGCTGAGTCCCGGACTAATCAATAACGTGTTTATACCAAGTCCAGTTGTTTCACAAACTGCACTATTCCCGTCTAGGCCAATCATACCGGCAAGTCCAATTATTCCGGCAAGTCCAGTCGTACCAGCAGCTCCAGTAATCCCGGCAAGACCAGCAGTACCAGCCAGCTCAGTTTTTCCAAGCAACTTTTTTGTGCCTAGTCAACCACTGGCACCTTCCTCCAAACCGATCCTATCATTTCCCTCAGTATTTGGCACATTTCCTGTAGCATTTCCTCAAAATCTTATCCCAATTTCGGTGTCAGGATCAAGTCCGGGAGTATCAACCACTTTGTCAACTCCTACAACTCCCACAGCAACAGCGGTTCCAGGCCAAAGTTGGCGCCCCGTTCTTGTAAATCCCGGCACAACTCCATCACCATCGATCCCAAGACCAGCTGTCAGCCTCCTGCCACCATATGAAGCTCAGCAATCGCAAAGAGGAAGTATAGAAGATTTACAGCAACCCAGTCGCGCCTACCTAATCCCAAACTTACAGCAACACTTGGCCGAACAGCAATTTCTTCGAGGTGAGTTAATGTAGAAAAGTGTTTCTCTTACTTACCTTCCTTTGCACGTGCAGATCAACAACAGCAGCAACAGCTATTACAGCACCAGCAACAACAACAACAACTTCTCGAGACTCAGGAGTCTGAGGGGAAATCCAGTACCGATCAAGGACAATATTTTGGACTGTCCAGCTATGAGGTTCCACTGCAAGGGAACAAAGGCTATAGTTACTAGGAATGCCTCCGTAATAGTTAAGTTGTTAGAATAGTTAACTGTGGTTAGAGTTTATTTATTATTTAGTTACAAAAAATTGACATGAGTGTCCTGAGTTATAAACGTGATAGAAAATAAAAGATTTTGTTCAAACTTGGCACTGCAAGGTGCACATCTTTTCCTTGCTAAAAGCTGGACAGATATCCTTCTTAGTTAAATCTTCACACAGTACTTGAGCGCGTGAACAAACAAATGCAGTGGATGCAGTATCTTGGTTTTCCACTTGGTTTTATTTTCAGACGCATGTAATCGCTTAAAACAATGCGTCTCACGCACGAGATGATCTCATAGCTCCAGAAAACGTTTCTGGCATGCAGCCAAAGCTGTTGAAGACCACCAGCCAATATTGCCAGCGGAATTTTTCCGAATACGTACGGGTGGTATAATAAAAACAATTGCCTTGCGTTAACTCTGTATAAGAGAAGATGAAATTTATTACTCCATTCAAGTGTTTCATTTTGGGAAACTTAAAGCGGACGGTTATTGGTGTGAGTGTCCGAATTGGTAAAAAGTGAAAGTGAACGCATTTCGCCATTACTCTGCAATCTCCGCATGCCATAAGTAACTGTAGAAAGCGACTTTGTATTTCTGAGAGAAAATATCAATTACTCAGTGAAATTACTATGGTAATAACTAGTAACCCTCCTCTCAGTTATGAAGTCCCTTTGGAGCCAGTGGGATTTCACTTATTTCCTTATCCTACTATGGCGACCTTCATAGATCACAACCCAACCTTCTCCAGATACTAGAATTTCAGCACATCCAGCGCGACATATAGTGCACAAATGTTCTTTATCACGTTGTCGAGGTGTTGTGCATCGATCTTTTTAAGTACTTTTAGGACCTTCAAGATAATCTTGGGCCCTTCATCCTGAACAAGTGACTAACGAAATTTCATGACCCCCAGGCAGAATTAGTCTATGAGCACACGTTCCACAGCAACCTCAGAATCACTCCTGGACCTTTTACCACTTCACTTGCAAGTGAAAAGAGAAGCTCTGATAAATGCTATCAGGTCGCAAAGAAATTAATCATTTAAACCAGGAAACTTATGGATAACTTAGTATCATAGGGTATCCCCTGAGCTTTGACATCACCGTAAAAAATAATCGGTGACTCCCGATATCTACATATTCTCAGATAGATAGGCTGCGCTCAAGGCATTCAAATCCTACAGCGTTGAATCCAAACTTGTCTGGGAAATTGCAGATGGTTTGGCCAAGCGAGGAGCAGAAATTCCCTTTATTAGCCTGGAGACTTTTTGCGGACTCTCAAATTGCCATCTTAAACAGGCTCTTAAAGACTGGGTAAAAGCACAGTACTTCTTCTACTGGAAAGGAACATAAGGACTGCATCAAACGAAAAGGTTTATACCATTTCGAATGATCATGTAAACAAGTTCCTTCTTCTTAAGAAACCAGAGCTCCCCATGATCATAGGACTCTTCTCTGGTCATTATCCTTTTCCCACGTAGACTAATTCTCCTTTGAAAGGGGCTCGTATTCTTGTAAGGCCATTTATGAACTCACTGCAATATATCAACAGACGACGCCTTGATTATGTACATGAATAAAAAAGCAGGTCGTATCCCCTGTGCAGCATAAAGAAGACCAACTAAGAACGATTCAAATGGAATTCTGTGGAAAAATATTGCTCCTACATCGTTTAAACATCGTATAAACTATTTCTGCAGTATTGCAGAGGAAAAAGAAGCAAATGTCCCCATAAAACCAAACGCTTGAACTTTTAAGAAAATTACTGACCACTTCTAATTGTTTTCAAATAACTTCTCCCTCGCTCACCGCATTCTCCACTCAAGCAAAAAAATTCAAAAATTTCGAAAACGTTTGGGAACCAACTTGACCCACTCTACCAGAAGATAGCCCCAATTAAGTCCGAATGGTTGTCAGAGGCCCCCAATTAGCTGGATCAAATTGCATACCCGTTTCGGTTCAATGGCGTACTCCATCCCACACAAACTCAATACGAATCACGACGGTTAGCGTCAACCAAGACAAGACTTCCTGAAGTGGTGAGATGATTACAAAATTTCGTCATCTGGATATCGGTGACAATCTGCATCTGGGAAATGTGTTAATGCATTTTTCAATGTATCTAATTACTGATTATGAGTAGGGCCAACCGAATTCTTGGGGAGAACATTTCCCGATGTGGCTCAACTTTCTTTCTGTGTACCGGAGCACCCTGGCTGGTAGTATGTCGTTCGTTGTTATTTGATATAACTTAATAATCCATCAAGCAAAAATTTCGTAACTTTGTGCGCTGCAAGCAATGCAATTGCATAAAAGAGTGCAGCGGAAAACAAAGGGGTAAGGAAACTCTTGATCGAAGATGTTTACGTTAGCCGGCCTATGTTGGATTCTATTTGTTGCTAACGTAGAAGAATAAGTGGGAAAACCATCTGGGCTGAGGGATTTCTGATCACTAGAGGGTGCTATATAAGCAACTAGGTTTTGTCTAGCTGGTATCAAACAGTTTTCAAGCTTTGAAGCTATTAACTCCAGTGTGGTATAAAGAAATCATCACAAGTCAACAAAATGAAGCACTTCGTGAGTATTCAAGTTCTGCAAGGGCATAGCAGTTTACTAATTGGTTCTTGCTTTAGATCATTTTCTGCGTCCTGCTCTTCGTTGCAACTTTCTGCGTCGCTGAGGAACAGGTAAAAGACAAACGAGGCATTTACGGATTTGGTTACGGTCATGGAGTTGGCGGGTATGGAGGACACGGAATAGGACATGGTTTTGGCTATGGTGGTTACTATAATAATCCACTTTCTTATTCATATGGACACATTGGTCATGGCCACCATGGCTTTGGCCTACATCATGGATACTATTGAGCATTCCAAATTCTGCTGTTGTTTTCATCACAAGTTCTTCACAACAAAATTTCGTTTTTAAAATCGAGTTTGAAGAATCGGCATTTGTACTAAACTCGAAATTCTTTTAAAGAATAAACGTTTCCCCTCTTTTTTATAACAAGTTTTTTTTTTAATTTTAGCTTAACATAATAATAAGAAAGCCAAAAAATAAAAAAAAGCGTGGCTTTGATCTAAGCAGGCTTGAACTCTTTCAGAAACCCTCAACATACATTTTCCTTGTAAAGTTGAAAATATTGACTTTCTACAGTTCTATGATCGCGATCTTTGTACGCATTGAGACCTTTAAGAATTACCATATTATGCGTTAGAACCCTTTCCTGAAAAATCTTCGGGGTTCCTCTATAGGGTCTTACACGTCTTGGTATAGATAATCACTTAGAAAACGTAGTCCCACTATATCACATTTTTACTACATATTCCAAATATCGAGCCTAACTAAACGTATATGTCCCAGCAGGTATTCGAAAAATTCTATCGGGTTAAATATGCACTAGAAAATCTTATTAAAATTGGATCAGGTACGATGGTACGATTTTCTCTTTAAAATGATACCAAATGTGGGGACGTTGCACTTCTACTTCTGCATTTATCATTTATTGCGGTGGGCCATACTCGATTCATATAACAAGTCGGTTGGAATAGATAAAATATGACCCGAAAGGGTTAAAAGCACTTTTAAACACTATTGAGGAGGTTTGAATCAATAATTCCATTCGACAATTCAACTTATGGCGGAATCAGTGTAAAACTTGTAATTGATATTTGAAATTTATTCAGTTCAAAATTTCGATTATCCATAAAATTGAATCGAATCACATAATCGGGCCACTTACCTTGTTTGGATTATTGTACCTGTGCTAATTGATTTCTTAAGGCACAAAAACATACGAAGAATACTGCAAACTTCCATTTCCTTTTGCTTGCATATTCGAGAATTCAACATTTCCTCAAATCCAGGTGGGCTAATCCTTTTAACAAATATAGAACCTGTCAAGTATAAAGTGCTTAATCAAAAGAGATTTGTCTGTGAGGGAATTAGGTTTAAAAAAGAATTCTATCGATAATAATTTACAAATGTTCTGTACATTTATTCAAATTGCTTAGTCTTGATTAGAACAGTTACCGCGCTAGAGTTAATTGGTCGTCAAAAAAGTAAGCTTTTCATTCAACTGTAATTGAGTTTTAATAAGCTGCGACAAAGTAACAACCATTAGCAAATCCTTGATGTTCGAGTTGAACATTTGTGTGAACTGTTCGTGGGACATATTCGGTACGGAATGAATTAAATCTAAAATAGCCCGTCCCACAGCGTTGTCTGGTTGCTGTCTACCACCCAGTACATCTTCAACATATGCCAACATTTGATCCAATAATCCTTGAAGTTTTGAGGATGCCTCTGCAATTTGCTCTAAATCCAACATGGGTGAAACAATTTTAGGGCGATTTGGACTAGAGATTCCAACAGTCTTCTGACACAATTGCAGGCCAACCACTTCTGGTTCATAGCAAGTAACATCAACGTTAATGGGTGTAAACATGCAGCCCATTTTACCACCAGGTACTCCAAGAGATACACACACATAAGCCTTCAGGCCCATGCGTGCACCTTGAAGAGATGTATCGACTGTAAGATGCACAGGATTGTTGCATTCTCGGGCGTAATACTCGTGGATTACAGAGCTGTGATTAGTAACCTCATTACCTGTAGCCCACCAACCTGGAAAAATAAATGATGCAGCAACTTTTCACTGGTTATGTTTTGACTGATATTACCCACAATGCTTTCGTTGGCGTTCACCCTCCGGTTTAAGTCGTACAAATCAAGAGCGTAACTTAATTCAGCCTCAACTTGATCGTCGTGTTCCTTATGCGGTACACAAAAACAATTTGTCACTTCCACAACACCTTTGTCGACAGATCCTGGAGCAATGAGTGTTGTACAATAATTTTCTTCACTAATCCCGATTTATATCTTACCGAGCAATGTTCCAATAACCCTGTGGGAGTCGGCATTTCTACGTTCAAATGCGTCTACAATTTGGAACAGTACCACTGGATGGACGCGAACCGTTAAATTAAGGGCAGCTGTAGACATTTTTTCCTTCTTAATTTCACAGAGTTTTAATAAATAACACTTTAAAGAAATTTAGCGTGTTCAACGTTGCAACCTATGCGTAGGAAAGAACCAGTCACAATGATGACAGCAGAAATGTCAATAATAGGAAATTATGGAAACGTACTGCCATGGGTACAGACAATTTATACGGGCAGAATTGTTGCAAATTGGTTTTATAAATTTCGTAATGAAATAAATCAGAGGAACTCCCGACCTATTCTGTATTAATCCTTTTTTACTAAAGAGGAGCACTCTTTCGAAATATCTATCATTCGGGCAGTATCCACTCAAAATCAGATTATTGTTGCTTATCATCGCTCTTGTAATGTGAGGACGAATTAGCTTAATCAGGAAATTATCCACCCTGTTTATTTCTGCATCATTGTACAGGACATGCGGGTGTAGTACTTTTATGTACTCGCCACTAAACATTCCAGAAAGAGTCTCATTATTTATTAGCATTCGGTACTACAAAACTTTCAACGGGTATTGTAAAGTTTTTACGATTTGTCCATGACGAGAGGAAATCTAAGAATTAACGGAGTTTCTTAGGTTAGGGAAATATGAATTCCATATAGTCAAAATCACACAACAAAATACGTAACCTTTTCTTCACAATTATATTTATTCTACATGAATACATGTTTATAGGCTTAAATATTGGATTTAACTCTTATTGAATAGTGTTTTTCTGTACATTGAAAATGATGCGACAATCAGCGCAATCGAGTAAAATTTTTATAATAATAACAAACAACACCGAAATATTTATAAAATAAAACCGAATTTGAATGACTGCAATAATAATGTCCTAATAAAAAGGAGATTTAAACCTTGGAATGCAACAATATACAATTTGAAGTGAAAGCTAAGTTTCAGTAACTTTGTTACAGGATGAATATGCATTTAATTTATGGCCAAACACAGTACAATTTTTATCGATATCCAATAACGAACATCGGACTTGGGAATATATCAAACAAAATTATGATAGAGAAAAAAAACGTCTCCTTTCCTTGAAACTGTTACTTGTGCAACGAATACTGGACTTTGGCCAAATTACGCTTAAAAAATTGCATCTTTAATACTATCAAAAATTGAAATTTACCTCTTCACTTAACGACGTAGTTATTGTTTACTTTTTTTCTTACAACTAAAAAAAACAACGCTTTAATCTTCCAAGTTCCTAAAGGCTTGTTGCAGGTCTTCGTGTAGTTGATCAAAATCTGCCTTGATCTTTCCCTCTCCATCTTTCACGGGGTCCTGAAATGAAAATAGAAGTCAAATCACGATCTGCGACGATTCGTCAAACACTCAATTTACCTTGAATTTCATTGAAGACAGCTGATACATGATATTACCCATAACGTCCCTAATAACGTTCCATGTAATCTTGTTCTCAGATTGTGCAGTAGATTCCACAGCGTGTCGTGACATATCGTAAAAAGCAATTATATTCCTCAACATCCCTACAGTTTTATAGAAGGGACAGAATCTATCATAGGATGAATACGAGTTCTGTTGCAAGAAATCATCCTTGAGCAGCTTAGCCACTTCCAGGGTAATTTTATCAGTTTCTGCCAGAGAAGCTTTACCGACCAGTTGCACGATTTCGGACAGATCTTCTTCCTCTTGTAGGATCTCTTTGACTTTTGTTCGTAGGGGGACGAATTCCGGGAAGTTCTTATCATAGAAGTCGTCTAGAGCACGCATATATTTGCTGTATGAAATTAACCAATTGATCGATGGGAAATGTTTTCGTTGGGCCAGTTTTTTATCCAAGCCCCAGAAGACTTGAACAATACCCAATGTGGCAGAGGTGACAGGATCAGAGAAGTCACCACCAGGGGGAGATACAGCTCCGACGATAGAAACTGAACCCTCACGCTCTGGATTTCCTAAACATTTCACGCGACCAGCACGCTCGTAGAATGAAGCCAAACGAGCACCTAAGTAAGCAGGATAGCCAGAATCGGCAGGCATTTCAGCCAACCGACCGGAAATTTCTCTAAGGGCTTCGGCCCAACGCGAAGTAGAATCTGCCATCATAGAAACGTTGTAACCCATATCTCGGAAGTATTCGGATAATGTAATTCCTGTAACGTGAAACTTTGCATTACAAAACAATTCTAGTCGTTCAGAAATGCGCGGACAAACCTGTGTAAATAGAAGCCTCACGAGCAGCGACAGGCATGTTGGAAGTGTTTGCTACAAGTGCGGTACGCTTCATAATGGATTCGGTGACACCATCAATTTCAACGGAAAGCTCCGGGAAATCTCGCAATACTTCAGACATCTCATTACCACGTTCTCCGCAACCGACGTAGATAATTACATCGGAGTTGGAATATTTGGAGAGGGCTTGCGAGATTACAGTTTTACCGCAACCGAAAGCACCGGGGATTGCGGTAGTACCACCCTGAACACAAGGGAATAGAGAATCAAGTACACGTTGCCCAGTAAGTAAGGGATGATTGGCCGGAAGTTTTTCTGTAACTGGACGTGGCTGACGTACAGGCCATACTTGCAACATGGTGTGTTTGGTAATCTCTCCGTCGAATTCGGTTTCCAAGACGACATCCTCAATGGAGTAATTGCCTGCTGGAGCAATGTAACGAACTGTTCCTTTCGCTCGTGGAGATACCATCATCTTGTGCTTTACAAGAGTGTTTTCGTGAACAATACCATATAGATCTCCTCCAGTGATATGCGATCCAACTCGAACGTTTAACGGATTGAATTCCCAACTTTGGGTTCGTGATAAGCATGGCACGTTCACACCCTTCGGGATGTAGATAGAGTTTGTCAATTCGTTGATGTCTTTTAAAGGTCTCTGGATACCGTCGAAAATGCTACCCATAATACCAGGACCGAGTTCGACAGAAAGTGGTTTGCCCGTACGCAACACAGGATCACCGACTGTAACACCAGAAGTTTCTTCGTACACCTGAATGGTGGCCATATCGCCTTCTAGACGGATAATTTCTCCGACCAATTCATAGTATCCTACACGTACCAATTCGTACATAGCTGATCCGGACATAGCTTCAGCCGTTACGACTAGAGGATTTTTTTTTAATGTGTTACAAAAAGAAATTGTTAAATGTTTAGCTTTTATTTAATACTTACCAGGACCAGATACAGCGAAGACCCGCCCGTACTTAGACTCGCGGTCTTCGTCGGAGAACTTCTTTAGATTTGACATTGTTGTGATCTAAGACCTAAAATATCAAAGAACGTTCTTTAAATCTAAATTTGTATCAAATATAATTTGTTGTAATATCCTCAAGTAAGAGAAAAGCCAGGTTTATATATCCCACAGCACGGAACGTGTTAATAAAATTTTTTTTTCTAGAGTAAAACTGAAGATGTCTGAGTCAATTGTTCCACCAATACTTGAATAGGAATGAAGTATGCTTGCAAATGCAAGAAATCGGCATCTCTTCTTCAGCATGAAGCAACATCATATCCTGGATAATGGCTTTGCAACATTCTTTCTTTATTCTTTATTAAAGCACTCTTGTTTTTCGACTAGTTACCTTTTTCTTCCTTCATATTTCTGCATTGCTTCTAAATTTTTTTAGACGATATTTTTTAAAATAATCGTTGCTTTATGTATTGAATATTTTCCGCTTAATTCTTTCTGAATCAGTTTTCATTGGAACTGATGTCTTTTATTTTAAAACTTGTTCCAAAAATCCTGATTCGCATAAAATAATCGATTCGGATTATGGGAGTTATACTGTGTTGCTAAATTAACAGTCTGAGGAGCACTCAACAAGGAAGAAATGTATACATATCATCTTAACCTGCTACAAAGCTTTCTTCAGTTAGAAACTTCTTCCGATCATCAGAACCAGGGAAATATTTTAATAATCGCATCATTGGTCCCTATTACTCTAATCTTACTATTAAAATTACAGGAATAAAAATGTAATTTAGTTCTAACGCCTGTTTTGAAGATGATTGCCGGATTAGGTGGTGCGAAATACTTTCCAGCACTGCAGGCCTGAAGACATATACCACTTAAAACTTGAAATCCAGGCAAGTTCTTCACTGATTCCTATTAGCATAAATGTATTTCTTGGACAAGAGTTACATAATAAAGCGAAAACTTACAGAAGCATAAAATGTACCACAATTTATCGTCGCATATGTGAGACTAAGAAAAATGTTGGTAAAATTTTGAAAAGCCAAAATGTATTAACACTAATTGGTTTACGTAATTTCATCTTCATAAGTCGATAATGATTATTAAATTGGGACTTTTGTACTGGCCTAGATTAACTAGTCTTGGACATACTTGAAAACATTCTTTGCACTTAGTGGAGCCAAATGTGTTCTAATCAGTTGCACTCTCCTACAACTCCATAAAAACTCATCTCACTTGATAAATATGCTCAAAAAGATATAAAACATAAATTATTATAGCCCATAGGCACCAATAAGCCGAAATAGGTGTAAATTGAAGAAATTTTACTTGGTCATGTGACCCACAAATTATCTCGGCTTATTCAGTCCTAAAGCAAAATTACAAATTAGAAGTGGAAAATTTATAGATTTAAATTGATATATAGCACCAAACAATCAACATATTATCAATATTCACTCTCTAAATGTAGTTTTCATTACAAATCCCAAATTTAGTTAAGAAATGAGCAACTTGTCACTTGGACTAGGGACATCCAAAGTATGCACGGAGAGAAGGCGTAAAACTAATCAAACCCAAACTTTTTATACACAGGCAACAAATTTATAGTAGAATAATTAATTAAAATATTTAAAAATATGATCAATGCAAACTTACAGAGAGTATTCTATATTGCAAGTAGTCACTTAGCTGATGTAGACGACCCTCTCCTGCTATCGATTGATAATCATGGGACATGGGACTGACAGGTCAGCTGACAAGAACCCTCCAAGTCAAGTTAAATTCTATTCGGAAAACTTGAACGTACTAGCAGTGGAATTTGGAGTCATAGAAGTACTAGAAACTGGGTTTATGTATTTAATATTTAAGATTGCAACCGATTTGTCAATGTGTGCGTGCGCTTTCAATGTGTGAGTGTACTAATTTTGAAATTGTTCTAAAACATGTACTAAAACGTACTAAAACCCGTTGTTGTTCTGTTGTAGGTTTGAAAATAGTAGTCATTTGTAAATGAAGGGTTTGAAAATAGTAGTCATTTGTAAATAACAGGTTTAGGTTGAAAGCTTAGGTAAAAGCTGCTATTATTTACATTGCAACATTACAAGGTTATGAAATTAGCTATAGTCATTTGTAAATAACAGGTTTAGGTGGA
>QYTT01078952.1:9045-32276 GCA_006980735.1 Dasypogon diadema | reverse complement strand
AGTAGAATAATTAATTAAAATATTTAAAAATATGATCAATGCAAACTTACAGAGAGTATTCTATATTGCAAGTAGTCACTTAGCTGATGTAGACGACCCTCTCCTGCTATCGATTGATAATCATGGGACATGGGACTGACAGGTCAGCTGACAAGAACCTCCAAGTCAAGTTAAATTGTATTCGGAAAACTTGAACGTACTGCAGTGGAATTTGGAGTATGGTTGCTAGATTTGTAAGGTTTAGGTTGGAGATATCACAATTTGTAATGTTTAGATAGTACCCGATTTGTCGATTTGATATTTTTTGCGATAATATAAAAACGGACAACAAAATCTTTCAGCGATTCCTTTTTGCATTAAAACTTTTAAACTCTTTAGCTCTTCACTTTCAGCATTCAAACATTCAAACACAACTAACAATTTTTCAGTTCGCCTCTTATTCTTCTTTTTCGAAAATTCTCTTTACACAGTTTTTGACTTCTTGACTACTTTCCTACTTTCCTCGACTACCCGAACGACTTTCTGGACTACTTTCCACTACCATTCGACTACTTTCACAATCTTTTATAATTTCTTGACAATTAAATATTTGTTAAATAAAGTAATTTCCGCTTTCTCGACTTCTTCTTCTTCTTCGAAATTTCTTTTCATCGCCTTCCCAAGTTTACTAATTGAAAGAGGGAAACGGGAAAGTTATGCGGAAAAACCTTTGGTTTTAAATTTGTCAAAATTGTCAGGAATGTTTTGAAAAAAACTTTCTGTAATTATTGAGGAATTTATTTACTTGAGAAGACGCTTTATCCTTTTTGTATATTCCAGTCAAAAACATATTCCCAAAAAAAGTAGGAAAAGTGGGGTTACGATAAACAAGAATTGGTCGACAGACGTCATAGGCCTAGAGGAGCAGTTGTGTGGTGTCGCATGTCGCATCATTTGGCTAACGGCGTAGGATGATTCTGCTTCTGATTGATTTTAGCTAGTAATAGTTGGTTTTTCCAGTGAACAAAGACCTGCGGTACTCGCTGGTGCTCCGTACGACATTTTTCCCGGGTAAGAATGAGAATCTCATAAAGTGCAGTTAGTGGGTCAAGGAAGGAAATTTTCCGCGGAAATATAATGTCTAAGGAGGTTTGGGATCAAAGATCAACCGAAGATGCTGACTCGGCGAACGCAAACAAAAATACAGGTTCTGGAGGTGCGGGTATCACGTGTAGGTATGTTTTGATGTAATTGTTAATGAACTACTTACAGGCTGTGGAAGTGCGGACTCTAATTTCGAGAATTTCACAATCTTAGAACAGCTCTGTGCACGAAATAGTGAGTACTTTAGAAGTGACCAGACTGAGAAAGGTCAGCGTTTTTATGAAGCCTTCATGGGCATTATCGACCACTTGGGGAATGCTAGAAAACTGGTGGAAAAAATCCTGACCTTTGTTCATGAATATGACTTTGATGAAAATACTCCTGGGAACGGATATAGGAGCTTTGTCTCAGTGGTGGAGTCATGCATCTCGCATACTACAACATTGGCGACTTATGTCGAAATGAATTGGAACAAAGTGCTCTTTCGGAAGGGCCACTACATGAAGGAGATTGAGGCCTGCAGCCACTTTCTCGCTAGCATATGTACCTGCTTACAGTATTTATTGGTATTGCGCGATTGGTCTTCCGACGGAGACTTATTCGGCAACGGCCAACACACAGTAGAAGAACTGTTTCAAGCGGGCGACACTATAAATCAGTATTGTTTTTACGGAAGATGCCTTGGTATTCAGTATTCCCCCTCCATAAGGGGTGTGCTGCGATTTATTTCTATTTGCATGGCTGGCTTCTCCGAGTCTTACTACTCGCAAGCTAGTCGTATGGCCAGAACGACAAGCTCAGTGTGGAAAGGAGGAAAGTATTTCTTGAACCCGGAGCAAAGGGCGAGGCGGATCGTAAATATTTCTCAGTATGCAGAAGTTGAGTTTTGCAAAGCGTTTTGGTTCCTAGCAGAAGGCGAAATAATGCACACACTACCCAGTATTGTTGGAAGTACCGTAAAAATTAATAAAATAATAAGCGTGCCACCCGAAGAATTAGAAATGGAGAATCTCTCAACCGGGAATTTAGTTAAAATTCCCATACCGAGCAGCCACTTAGGTCCAGGTGCTGTTAATGTAAGACTTCTAAGTGCCTCCGCTCGTGAAGGCATGATAGGAGAACCTCTAAATACAAGAAATGTGCAGCCTCCTTCCAGAAATTTAATTATTCACTGTCATGGAGGAGGATTTGTAGCGCAAAGCTCCAAATCGCACGAGCTTTACCTTCGTGACTGGACAGTAACCTTAGATACACCGATTCTCTCCATAGACTACAGCTTGGCTCCACAAGCGCCTTTTCCCCGTGCTTTAGAGGAAGTTTTCTACACTTACTGTTGGGCTACGAAGAATTGCAGTTCTTTGGGATCAACTGGTGAAAAAATTATTTTAGCTGGTGATTCAGCGGGAGCGAATCTCTGCATTGGGTGCATCTTGAAATGCATTGAATATGGTATTCGACGTCCAGATGGCTTGTTCATGGCATATTGCCCAGTCTTAGTCGATTTCGTTCCAAGCCCGGCTAGAATGTTGTGTCTGATGGACCCACTCCTCCCTTTTGGCTTTATGATTCGATGTCTCAAGGCATACGCTTGTCCGAGCGAAACAGTCGTCAAGGAAAACAAGGAACGTGTTGAAACGTTTGAGCGAATTAGAAATGCCAGGGACTCGATTACGCTTCACACACTAGACAACTCGGCGAAGAGTAGCCGAAAGAATTCAAAGGCAACTATAATTTCGGTGGAAAATGGATTCTGGGAAAATACATCCAATGAAAATGGAATAATAACAAGTCCCAGCGACAATACTAGTGATACCTTTGCAAGTGCTTCTTATCATAGTCATACTGTGGAAAACACCGAGCTGCTGACCCCTGAGGATGCCAGCTCATGTCTCTCTTTCGAAGACGATTCTCAACCAATTACGAAAATGCCTGAAGCAGATATAAACTTTGTAAACGAAACCTCGAAAAACGCGACTGAATTAGAAAATATCCCCAAGGATGAAGAGGAAAATTATGTCTCGACGTTTTTGAGAAATTATATTGTTGAGGCACCGCCTGAGGTGGAAGCTAACGGCTGTCCTACAATAAAACCGTCCGTTTCAAAAACAGAATCCGAAGAAAATATTTTGGCTGACACATGCAAAGATATGATTGCCTCAGATTCCATCCAAATGCGGCTTAATAAGGCGGCTGGAGGAATAGTTGACGCCATTTCGTCCAAATTTAGCGAATATACAAATTCCAGTAAAATTGCTGGATCATCACGCGACTATGTAGAAAATTTGAAAAATATTGATTCCTTGATATGCCGAAGTCCAAGCATGGAAGTTGTATTTCAGGTGCCAAAAGATCCATTCTTGTCACCGTACTGGGCAAACGAAGATATTCTTGCGCAGATGCCACCAACAAGTGTTATGGTAAGTAATTATAAAAGTGGGAAAGAGTGAAAATGTATTCTTCTTAGACAATTGACATGGACCCTTGCCTAGATGACTGCGTAATGTTTGCCAAAAAACTGAAAGTGCTAGGAGTTCCAGTTACAGTTGATATACTCAAGGGCTTACCTCATGGATTTCTGAACTTTACAAAGGTATGCATTTCCTTTAATCTACGCCACTTGATTTTAACCCTTTCGCCACTGAACTTTTTCAACTGAGTCGCAAAATTAGAAAATTTCTTATGTGGTTTTAAATGTGTGACATGTATCCACATGTCCTGAGTATCCTCCTGGGATATATAATCCCAACAATATTTTTCAATGGGATTATATGTCGCAATTTAATTTTATTGACTTCAATGGTAAATATTGCTTCAGAGGACCTGCCGTTAAAATTGGGCAATGGATTGTAACTACGTTCAAAGACACTACTTTCTTCTTGCCACCAGTTCAGGGGATTTTGTTATTAAATTATCGACTTATGCGATGCATTGGCAAGACCTTGGCACTGATCCAAACTTTGTTGGTGTTTTCTTTGAGAGAGACAGGCGAATGTTGTCAATCTGAGTAAAATAATGAAGGCTGATATGTGTAGCAAATTGATTTCACTGAAGTGTGTGCTGTTCGTTACTGGGGCCATTTAGTATTAAAGGTTCTTAAAGTTTTTACAAGTGTTCCTCGATAGTATAGTGGTTAATATTCCCGCTTCTTATATTTTGTAATAGTTCTACAAAAGTCTTGTAATCAGCAGAGCAGAGTTGAAATACGCACTTCTTTTTTGAGTAGTCTCGAAATCAGTGGTCATCAAAGTGGGTTTTTAGTCGAATGCTGAAACTGAAGCAGTGTATTTAGTGCAGTGAAGTACAATGGAAGATATTCATGTTATAATAAAATGATAACAACATGATTCAGTAGCGACGGGGCCCAAAGCCATTTTCAGAATTTCGTGGGTCATAAAAGATCACGAGGACTAATACGAAAGATTGATATAACATCTCAAAAATGGGAAATCACGTAAGACCTAATGTAAGATCATCTGTTGATTTCATGAAGCCCTGGACACACAGTAATGTTAGTGAGATTGAGAGTAACGCTAAAGATGAATTGCCTTGGTTAGTCGAAAATCAGGATGGCCCGATGTTAGGTCTCGACTCCGATGTGTAGAATGTAGACGCATCGCGTATAAAAAACCGCATAAAAAAGGGCTAAGTGTGTTTACCCTCAAGTCATTGGAGTGTTTTAAATATCCCACAGTTATCATACTCTGATGATCCAGTATTATGGCAAGATCAAAATTTTCCTACTTTTTTGTTACAATTGATATTGTTGCAAATTTTCTTATTAATTACTAAAGTTCTTGTTTTATTTCCAGGTTTCTTGTGAGGCACTGAAAGGTTCAAAGGTGTGCATAAAACGTTTAGAAGAGCTTCTTAACAGGGATGTTACCTAACTTCGCTCAGCTATATGTTGCCGCAAGATTAGTTATCTCAAGCTGTTATAAAAAGTATTTACGAAATGTTCCGCAAACCAAATTTATTCTAGATATTGGGGAAATTTTGGGTGGCTTTTTTATTTATTTCTAACTTATGTTGCTGTATATATTTTTGTAGAAAAATAAATGCGGAAGCCTTATTTTGTCCAACGTTTTTCATAACTCCAGGAATTATAATTTGTTAGGATTTGTCGGGTCCACCAAGCCTACTTTTGAGTAGTCTACTATTTCCAATAGAAATAATCACTTTTCAAAAGCGGAAAATGTCCACGCCGTGAGATCCTCAAATAATTGTACTACAAACGTATTTTAAAAAGGTGTAATTGCAACCCACATAATTCGCGGAAACACCCCATAGCGAGGATTTCCTTATTTAAGAGGAAGTGTAGAAGGTTTAAAGAGCATAAGTTGATTTGATATCCAGAAACACAACCATACGAGAGGACTCACTTCGTGCACTTAGGTTTGAATGGATAGTTTTGTGGTAATCCGAATCTCTTAAATATATTCAGGAGTTATAGTTACATAACCAGAAGCAATAAAGAAATATTCCAAATTGCTCCGTCCAGATAAAACCAAATATACACTGCAGAAATTTCAAATTATGCTTTCGATTTCCCAGAGTTGTGTTGATTATTCGAGTCTTTTTCCTTTTTATCATTCCCATTCACGTGGTTTTGTGGCACCCCATTACCGTTTGCTGCTGTGCTCCTTTTCCTCAAAGTCTTCTGTAAAACATGCGCATCAGCCGGTTCAATCCTCTTATAGTAGTGTTCCTTTGTTTCCACAATCTCAAATCCAAACTTTTTATAAAATTCAATAGCGCCTTCGTTGTTTACCTGAACATGCCTGAAACGATACGTAATCAATGGAATTGCACAAAGTGGGTGAGTAGGGTTCCTTACAAAAATATACTATCAAAGTTCCCATCTTTTTCTACATAATTTAAGATGTGATTGAACATCACTGTGCCGATACCTAACCGCCTGTAGGGATACAAACAGCCCAGGGTCATTATATACAGTCGGCGTTGGTTTTCAGATGTATCAATCCGGCAACAGACGGCTCCCACAACAATATCATTGTAATAAGCCAATTTTGCCAATTCACCTGCCGTCAGCACGTCAATATAGAATTTGTCGTTATATGAAACGGGGAACACTACGGTGTTCAGTTTCTTTAACTGCTTTATGTTATGATGCGTAACATCTCCCAGTTCTATGCACGCCCTGAAAATTGGGATTTATTGGCGCATGTACTGTGAACAAACACTATTACCTAGTCATTGTGGTATTTGGTGTTAATTTCAAGGTCTTAATTTACTTTTTCCTTATTTTCGAAAAATTTTACCCAGTGCTCCACAAGTCTTCACAACTGTCACAGAATCAAAACGCCAACCTTTGCACGTTTGCGCGTTTTTTGACAGTTTCTTCGCAGCACTGCCAGACTATTTCTAGTATTTTCAATGTCAATGTCAGTACGGGAAATGTCCAATTCCGTTATTTCCACCTCCCTTTCCTTTAATTTTCGTTAGTTCCGCCAAGGAGTTGTGAGAAGAAGAAGAAGAAGTGAAGTAGACTCTAATTTTAATAATCGAGCGTTTTTTTATTTTATACTTTTTCAAAATAGAATTTTCGCTTGTTTTATGTTCAGTTTGTGTATACAATTGCTATAATTTTACTTTAGTGTTATTGCATCAAGAGAGTTAAGGCATTGGGACTGAGTCTTTGCTGCCCAAACGTAGCTTTTTTTACAGGACAGCCACAGTTTATTTAAATTTATGGCTTGCAGTTTCGAACAAAGTATAAACAAGATTATTTATTTATAAGGTGTGATTATTTATTCTTTGGCTTCGAAGGTTTTTATTTTAGTAGTGATAGCTACCGTTTCGTGTCTTTATGAATTTTGTTTATTTTTTTCATTTAGGGTATTAATGCATGCATGTAGAGTGTAAATCAAAGGTAGTTCCAGTCTAAGAATTCATTATATTAAATCTACCGGTAACTCATCGGTCTCGACACCGATTATGTGTGAACTGGATGCGCAGAAACGACCTTATTCAGATAACGGCTAGAGTATGGTGACTGTTTCAGACAGAATTGGGACTGGATTAGGGAGACAGCCCATCTTTTTCTACCCAAACTGGTTATCGTTCAGCTTTATGTTTAGCTAAGTCAGCGGCTCTTCTGTACTAAATAACTCGGTGGGGGTTAAATCAAAAGGCATCGTTTCGAATACCTGTTGACGAAATTAACGGCCGTTGTAACTTGAATCCATTGAATTCTATATAACAAGGGTGCTATGTTCCTCTGGAAAAGATGAAGACCAGCCTATCTTGCAAGCATAGATCCGCAAGTCACAAAAGAATAAACTTTATTAATTAATTATTATTAATTGTTGCCTTAATCCACCTGTTAAAGATTATAGTCGAAGATAAGGAAAGTTAATTGGTTTTTGGCAAGTCTACAACTGTTGAACCTATTGATTGTACGGTAGATTCCGAACCACATAGTTGTTACAGCACCAATGGATTCTATTGATTAACTAATGTCTTTTTTCTTAAATTAATTACAATTGAGAATCTTGATGTGAGGCAGAATGCCATTATTTCATAAAAGCTACGACAAATCGGATGAAATCAAAACTTCTATATGGGAGATAAAGGAGGACTAACTAAATTTTAATAAAGAAAGAAAAATAAATATATTTTCTCAAATAAAAATATTGGATCAATAATTTACAGACCGATTATTTATTAATGAAATCAAATCCACGATAACTTTACTAACAAGATTTTCTCAGATGATTTTCTTAAAATAAATACAATTTAATTCATTGATTATTATCCATTTATTTCCGGTTATACTGTTTTAGGCTTGCGCGTTTCAGCGGCACTCCCTGAGAAAAGATAAAAAATCTCATTTATTGGAAATCAATATTGGCGACATTCATGAATGAATCTTTTTCCAAACTTGCGCTTTAATAGCTCTTAAAATGTTCAACAATTACAAAAAATCTAAATTCACGAAATTGGGACGAAGTGCGAAGTGTGAGGAAGATTGCTTCTAGTTTTTAACCAGATCGAAAGTTATTGATATAATTGCTGTATAAAAAAGTGGAGAAGTAGCTGGGGAAAAATACAGCAATTCCCCAAAGCATACTGGAAAGTGTTGCCATTACGATTTGATACATTTTTAGATTTTGTAGGCTTCATAGTGCTGTTTCTTTTGCCAAGTGCATTAAAATAATATTGATGGCCTCACTGTTTCAAATTGCTTAAGCGTTTAGGAGTGCTGAGTATGCCAATGTTTAAATATTTATTAGGAGAAAACATCTATCTCAATACATTTACAAGCATTGGGTGCGTATTTGCCCTATATAAAAAGTTACGCAATTCAGTGGATTAAGTGGTTTTAAAAGACAGGTTTTGTTTACCTTTATTTTATTTTTATTTTCCATTATTAACTTCAATATTGACTACAAATTTCATGCAAGAGTTGCTAGAAGTTTTTGTCTACCGAAATCTCTAAATTTGGTTCTAATCATATCCCCTCCAGGTGATATGACACATAATAGACAACAGATTAAAAAATATGTTTTAATTTTTTCCTGGCAAAATTTGAGTAAACAATATTATTTTTTTGATATTATTTATTCTACTTCGAGTAACAAATTGTGTTACGAAAGAATGAATCACCGATAATCATGCATAGACGACACTTCTATCTCGCAGATTGATTCCTGAAAACTTCTAAAGTACTGACCTTTTCAATTTAAACTCTTTTCTCATCTTCATGAAAAAATATATTGGAGATATTATTTTTATTCTCGGATAGGGTATGTGGAGACAAGTATTTCATAAGGGTATGAAAATTCCTCCTTACGCATGCACACATTAATTAGAAAATTAATAATCACAAAAGTGAAAAATAAATCCATAATTACTTCCCTTATCACCAGGCATTTCAAATTGAATTTTGTTTATTCAAGGCTTTCAGCACTAAAAAAGGAAGCAATTATCGCATTAGACGGGAATTAATTCAGCTTAGCTGTCCAAAAGCCACACTGCAGTCGATGGGTTGTCTGTCTTGTCCCAACAAAAGTCAATCCGGAGCGATGCAGACGTCGACAAAATCTCCACTTTCGTGCCCAGCTCCGCTCGAAGGGGTATATCGACAGATTCAAGAAATCCGACGACTACTACATCTCCAAATGACTCATAAAAACATAATATACTCGCGTCGTAGACGTTGCCATGTGGATTTCGCTTCGTCCAGAGCGCCCGACCGAACCAGACAAGGTGGTCAGAGATCATGCGCCGGACCTGAGCTTTTCGGCGCTCCCCGTCTAGAATTCGACTCGAGGATTGTGGGGCTTCACGGGGACTGGCTGTAGCTGAGTTGCTTGGAACTGGAAATTCAGCCGTGGGACCATAGGTGAAAAGCTCCCACGTACTTTTCACAGGTCCCCCTGTAGCATAAAGCTACTAGGCAGATTCACTTTGAAGTTGGTCTGGTGTTCACGCACGCATTAGAATTTATTATTTAAGTGGAGATTGTTAAAAGTTAATACAAGAGGAGGAGGTCTTTTGTGGAGCAATCGCCTGTAATTAATACGCTTAGTACAGACAAATATTGCAAAAAGGTGTTTTTACTATTTACTGGGAAAAACGAGAACAGAACGGACAGAAAGCCGAGAAAAAAGCTTATCGAGTGAAGTAGGTGTGTACAGCTATCGGACATTGGGTTTAGCCGCAGAAAACAGTGCCATTTGGTTTTACTACGTAACGTTGGAGAGGGAGAAAAGAGACGAGAAGTGAATAAGATTTCGTTTCGACAGATATAAAACAAATAAACAAAACTGTTGTGATCCAATTAAAAAGGTGTTCCGAGTATCTTTAGTAACTAAATCTCTGCTAGACTACCCGAAAATAAAAGTGTTCATCTAATGCGGCTCTGTAGACGACAGAAAATGCTACCGCCGTGGAAGTCGCTTGCAGTTACACTGTTCCTGGTGCTGTACGGATGCACAAATTTCGTCCAGGTAAAAGAAACGCTTTTTTTCTAGAAATTATTTTTTCCTTTTTTTAATTTCTTCCTAATTTTTTGGTGTATTAAAACCACTCTAGTACGAAAGGCAAAAAAAATCTCCAGAAACTCGTTTTCTGCTCCAATTTGAATTAGTATTTTTGCATAAGAATGGGTCTGTGATTGGCGACAGACCAGTTTTCATTGCAATTTTAATATTTCGAAAAAGAAAACGAAAACGAACCAAAGAAAAAAGCACGAATTGAGAAAATGACAAAAACTTGCTCAAATTTAAAACCGCGATGAGCGCAGGTCTAAGAAGTAATAGTAGGACGGAAACTTTATAGTTTGCAATGGGATCTCCATTCACACGACGGTGCCGTGTCAAAAACCACCGTCAAATATCGATTTATTGATGGACACCAGTAAATAATGTACGTAGGGAATAGAATATGTCGTTCGGGTGTATCCTACATTGGCAGCAGTGGTCCCATTTCCCTCCTATAATTGCAGCGTTGTCTCGGATCTCTTGACTCGAAAATTTCCAGTGTAATCTGCCGAACCGACGATGAGTAAATCCTTATCCTGCTGCTGCTGCTGCTGCTGCTGCTGAATGTCGTTACACTTCCGCTAGGATGCAGAACGACATGGCTCTTCTTTTCCTTTGAATGCCTTCATTATGCGTATTGATCTAGAAATTATCCCTGAAAGTGAATGAAGCCACTTGAGGTGGAAAAAATTATTTAGAGCACGATTTAAAGTGAGTCACAGGACATTATGGGATGTTGCAGGGAAATTTCCCGAAAATCCTCGGTGTTCTGCTTCCTGACTGTTTACATATTCCTGACTCCACATTACTTGAAGGAATAAGGAATGGCAGGTTCTTCTGCGACATTTTTATGTCCTCTTTGAAGAAATTGCGATTGCTGGTTAAAGCCTGCCATATTACGCTATTCCTATAAAGAGGACCTCAAAATATCGATTTTCCCCAGCATGTCGTCGTCTTGATTCCAGCATTTGGCGAGTTTAAGTGGGCTTTTTTGTCTCAAGTTACTAATCGTTCCGGTGGTGTTTTGTAAATGTGGCCATGCAGTCGAAGCGAAGGTGGAAATTCCGCGTGGAAAACGCTAAACCAAGAGGGGACATGCGTTTTTTTCTCGGAAAAACAGCACCGGAACCAGTTTCTCCCCACGGGCAGTCTCCTTTTACGTCATAAAATCCACAATGTAAGAGGTGGGTTTTCTGAGGGATACACATTTATTTGATGATTCATACCCAATTTGTTTGTTAAATGCTTTTCGAGGGACTTAGCTGGCACTTCGCCTGCAATGGGCGCAGGATATCTGGACACTTTCGGTAAATTGAAATTTTTTGTTTTTGTTTGTTTGCATGGGCCTCCTGCCAGGGAATATGTTCGTCGAGCGTAACGCTCTGATTCATCAGGATTCATGAGCTTTCTATAAGGCATTGGCAGTTGTTTTCTTCGTATCGATTATGTGGAAACAGGTAACCAGATACGTACTAAAAGCTTGTGCACTTTATTTACTGCAATAAATTACAAGTTTTATTAGAGACGATAAGGAAAGGAAAGAAATTGCTGCTGCAGTGGATATGTTTTAAGAATTTTCCACTTTTATGTTTGTAAATACCGCAATGGGTCTCTGTAGAGTAATATATTCTCGATATCCATATAATCCCAATGGGTGTGATTCCACAAGAATTCTACACTAGAGAATGGAGAACAAAAACAAATAAAACAAATAAAATGTAGACTAAGAGCAGTAAATTTCAATTATTACGTAAAAGTTTAACGATTGTAAAGAAAATTAAAATATGTATAGCTGTTTACGGAACCGATATATTAGTCACATTAAAATATAACAATTTTAGCAAAGTTGTCACTATCTGAGAAGCTCGGGTTTACATAAACTAACACGGAGAATTGGCATTAACAAAACGATAATAGAGATATAATGAGCTCTGGAACTTGTGTTTGGGCAGATAACTAGATAAAAGTAGTTCCTTATCATCTTCACTGGTTTAACTGAATCTTTACAGAGTTTCAGCCACTTCGACTAATTCACTCTTTCATAGGTTTCGGTCTTGGATCCTTTTCATTCCTTTTTGACATCTTGGTGGTGTTCCTTCAGAGAAAGATCTCATAAAGTTTGTGGCTTATTCATCTTTTGGATTTACTGTTAGTATCCTCGAACTAGGTTAAATAAAATCTAGGACCCTCCGATCACAGAATTCAAGCGCTCTCATATTTTTCTTAGCTTTAGCTCAGCAATATTCTGTGAAGGTTCATAGATACATTTCTTGATTGATTTTTGAGTTCTTTTTGTATGGACTGAACTATCCATCTTGGCTACCGTTTTTACGATATCAGTAAGTTGAAAACATCTATGTAAATATTAAAATATTTGTTTGGATTTATTATATTTTACCATTACCATTTGGGATCTTTCCAAGATGTGAAACCAAGTCGTATACAATCCTCTGTGGTGATATCTTGCACAATCTTTTATCATACTTCTTTTCTGGCTACAGCCAAAGAAGCTTTGCTGTCCTTCATCTTTCTAAGACAGATCATCGTTGTTCAACCTATGGCTGCATATCATTTCTTCTCTGTCTAACGAGGTACCCTGTTCAGCACGTTACTCAAATCAATTTTTAGATATTAATTGTCCGTTTGGATTTTCGACCATGTTAATCCTTTGTATAGAAATTTTATTAAACCTAGAGGTTGCAAACTATTTGAATTTATTCATAACCAATGAGCTCATATTACAAAAGAATGAACAGGAGCTGATTGTTTTAGGCTGCACTCGCTGTAAAAATTAGACATCTCGTGTAATTATTGATGCATCTCAAATACAAGCGACCTTTAACCAACTGAAAAACGAGGGAGACTAAAACCAGCCAGAACAGTTAATAAATCTCGCCATTTCAACTAATTCCTTTTCTGCTAGCTCCCCTAATGACCTGGAGAAGTAATCACCGGGAGTATGTGCTCTTTCTTTGTCTGGCCAGGCCGGGGCATTCGCAGAAAATGTGTTGAATAATCTCTAGATCCATCTCGTCAATACAGCTTCTGTAGAAATTGTTGAAAGGAGCTCCTATGCGTTCTACATGTCTACTAAAGAAGCAATGCCCTATTACGACGGCCGTGATATTACACAGGTCGATGCACTTCCTTTTAAGCAACGAAGCCGAAGAACGAAGTTGAAGAATTGTCCTTCGTTTTCATAATTCCCAGGAACTAATTACTAAAGATTTAAATATCTCGGGTTTTGAAGATAGTGCTGTTGAAGAAAAAGAGCCCATTCGTTTGAGTAAAGCAGATCACCTATAGGGCATTGAAAGGGAAACTAGCTGTTGTGGCTTATGCGATAGAGGAGATGCACGTGCAGCACAGCCTTGCTGTCTCTCAGCATATGCTCCAAAATTTCTTCATCTTTAACACAAAGATGGTTATTATAATGGTCTGTCTGTATTTTTGAATCAATTTTATTAAATTTCGATCTCAATAAAGCGATGGTTTCAGTAGAAGTGTAGCATGTGACACCACTTTGTTGAAAACACTTTCCAGACAAATCAAATCCATGCATAGCCCATCCATGGCCGATTAAGTTGACCATAAATCGATCAAAGTGCCCGAGACGTTTTTGGTAATATATTTCAATATTTTCAACATGTTGAGCAATTATATGAGTCTATTCATGATGACTTGCCAAAAAATATTGATACATGATTCAATAAAAGGCATGATGACTGCAACCAAAGATTCTATCGCTTTTATTGGAAAACCCTTCAGAAGGAGGGCAGTATGGAGGATAACCAGAGTTCCTTGAACCGTATGGCCTGGTAACATACGTTCTAAAAAATACATCAAATAGTGTTTTGAAAATAGAGCCGAGAATAATAATGCGGCATGCATTACTTTAATGTAGTAAAATAGGTAAATAGGGTTTAAATAGCTTGTTAACATGTGAGAGGCAAGCAAATGCAGGATGCCTGAGGCTGTCGATGGATTGACGATCTAAATAACAGGAGATTTTCATACGCTACATATTGTTAAATAATGAGTTGTGTATTCGAAATTCTGGATCTAAACATGAAAGCCTCGAAAAAGCTCCGACGATTGGCATATCTGGTGATGATGTTGATGACAAGGTACGTTTAGATCTTATAACCCCTGAAGAGTTTGAGAGCTGTTTGACTGTTGGGCATTATGTATACACCTTAGAACCTTTGAGTCTTCGTTGAGTATCATTCTTGTTATGCCGAGGGTTGAATTACCAAAACCACGCCCTTGATACAAAATTACAACTAGTTCAAAATTCTCGATATTTTCCACCTCTAAAACGAAGGAAGAATAGAACGAGATCTAAAATTCTGTTTAAACTACTCTTGGGCATCATGTTGTACACTGCGGCGCTCAATAAGACTCAATCTGCACAGTACATTCGAATATACATAAGCCCTTCAGAATTAAAGTGGAAATCGGAGACTCCTTTCTTTTCATCCTTCGATTTTCATTTTAAAGAGATCTCGTAATCTCTTGATTTGATTGCAAGTGCTCTGCAGTAGTATTAATTGATTCGAAATTTTATTGAGTTATGAAATAATTTGACCATTTGCAAATACTGAAAGTGCTGTTTAATATTAATTTCCATTTTCACACAGAGTGCATCACCACGATGGGAGCCGCAGATTGCAGTTTTGTGCGAAGCCGGTCAATCATTTCATCCACAGTACTTATCCGAAGAGGGCCGATGGACTACAGACCTGAATATTAAGGCACCCAGCTCATCGTGTCTAAGGGATAAAATGGATTTATTGGAATACTGTAAAAAGGTAAAAATTTCCTTCTCTTATTTATTATCCTTACGAACATAAAAAAATATTTACTGAGAGGATTTATGTATATAGAAGCCAAGGGGGTGGATCAGGAGGTGTACCAGATTCCCCGTTTTATGATGATAATTTAATTAAATCTGACAGTTTGCTGAGGAGACTGTAATGCCTTCCAGATGACTAATCAGAACAATCCTAGAGTAAATATCTTGTGTGTATTAGAAAAGGAGCAAACACTCGGTGAAAGGAATCATGTCGGGTGTGTCGGTTCTGAACACAATGGAAAAATGAATAGAGGGATCAATATGACTGACAACGAGCGAAAGAAGGAGGTGGAGTTAGTCTAAGATGGAAAATGAAAAAGAGAACACACAAATTAGGTGGGATGATGGAATCAATTGAAAAAGTTCAAATTTTGAAATTGATTAGTTGATGAAACAATTTCAAAAATAGGTTAATTGGGACTTTGAGGGCTGTGGTTAGTTTACGTTAAGGGCAAAGCTGACGGGATGCTTTCTAGTGTCGTATATAGTAATCCAAAGGCGTAAAAGGAAGAAAGAAAAAGTGTGTACGGATCAATGAGAAGGGTGTGGGCAAAGAAGTATCTGTCCTTAAAAAATATTTCACTTAAATTGACAATATTGTTCTATAAGGACTTGACTTTAGAAAGTGTTTTATTGTATCTTCCAAAAATACTTTAAACAATAACTCTATGCGATGTATAGATTGGTATTATAAATAGTGACGAGTGCTGGCATTTTCATGCAAATAACAAAGGAGGAGGAGAGGAGCTTAAATTTTAGAGTGGTACTTATCAGTACTTTTTAGATTGCCCCTTTTCGATAGAACACTTCAGATTCAATCGATGCATATTACAATGAAACTTTCTCACCTCGATTGCCTTTTTGTTATTATTTGGAAAGACTGTATTGTATTGTGTGCCATCATAAAAAAGTTTCCACGTCGCACAGTAGCTGCAGCAGGAAAATGAATGAAAATTTAATGTATCGGGTTACCTTATAAGTAATACAGGTCCTTTGTATTGGTTTTAGCTTTTTAGAACGGTGATATTTCTCAAACTATTCATAATTATTCTCCACTATTCCTGTAGCTCCTCCAGCTTTTCTTTGCAGAATTAGAGGTAGGTCGAAGTTTCGTCATTTTCAGTCAAGCTCCTGAAGTTGTATATAGTTTAGTAATATTATGATGAAAGAGAATTTCGATCATTATAAAAGTTGGAAAGAAATGAATATGAGAATTAAAAAAAGAAAAATAAGAATTTTGAAAATTTACTGTTTCACTTGAAGGATTGAGATATAATACAATGAAGCTATATTTAGACACTAACTATAACTAAACAATAATTGGTCTGGTCCTAATTTATTATAAACACGAACACGGGTGCTGAAGCTTAACAAACCTTTATAGGAGGAAAGGAAGTCACCCTAACTGCATAAAATATGATGAGAATGTGTTATAAATCTCAGATCCTGGCCTTATGAGGCATGAATCTGTTCACTGTTTATTTCACTACTGACACCCATGAGAAATTTATATGGCAATCATCGACAATTTTGCTTGACATCAATTCTCACATTATCACTCTGTACCTTACACATCTGAAATTGTTTGAAAATTTTCTTTTTCTTTTTAGAATATTTTGCTAAATGATGTTAAGCGGGTTCACACTGTATTTTTTCTTTTTTTCCTTTTTGTCTTTTTCCTTTGTTTTCATTCTACTTCATTCTATTTAATTTCGTATTTCGAGTCAAAGAACCCTTATGTTTCCCTTTGGTCTGGCGCCAATTATAGGCCACCAGTGATAGGTCTCCACGAAGCAAACCACAAATTGGATGAAGGCTGTATAGCGTATACTGAACGGAGGGAAAGTTTAACCTGACAAATGTTGCAAGTGAGTCGCAATTTTTGGCAGAAAATTTTTATTGTGCAACATCCCAGTGGTTTCGCAGTGGTTTCTCGTCTCGATTAAATTAGAAGAGCACTAGATTTTGGCAAAACCTTCGAATTATCTGGCGGAATGAACTTGGTGGTGGGGGAGGGGAGAGTCTAATTTAATTGCTTTGAAGAAGAGGCGTTCGTATAAAAATCTCCCTCGGGAAGAATATTTTCAAAATTTTAAATCTCAATGACCGTTTAAAGGTTATCCACAGATTTTCTACATAAAGCATAAAAATTCATTGTGACGCAAATTCACTCTAATTTAGGCATCTGACTTTCACATGCGTACTTGAGGTAAATTATAAAAGATAAAAGATAATTTCCTCCTACAAGGATTTAGGTCCACTACAATCTGGTTGCCTTTGTAGAGCTGAAAGCTTTTAAATCAACTGACACTAAAAGATATAAGCAATTCCAGTTTTAAATTAAACAGAAAAGTGAACAGAATCCGCAAATACTCAAAGAATGTTAAACTTCGACATTTTTTTTAGAAATTTTTTCTCGTATTTGTCCAACAAATAGTAAAACTTTCAGGCAGAAGAAACCTGAAGAAAATTTATGCAAACATACTGGAGTTGAAGAGCCTTTTTAAAAATTTGCGCAGTGATGATGTGCCAGCTTTTAATACGCTGAAGTTTGGAGTGTTTTAATTTAAGGAGCACAGAAGAGCAGTGATGCTTGCGACTTTTTATTGAAACTCTTACCAAAGGTGAATGAAGTACGTGGGCCACTGTTGAAAGGAACATGTGCATGGATACCACCTTCAATTTCTGCATAAAATTGAAAAATTTATTTTTATCCTGAAATGGCATCAATAAAGGTGCCTAGTTCTTGTATAACATGTTATTATGGGAATGTTTGCGCTTTGCACTAAAATAATGAAGGTAAAAGTGTTATTCACGACAAGTCATGACGTCAACAGGACAAAAGGACGCAGGAGGAAATTGTTTTAGTCCTAAAGGGATTTACGCGACGAGAGATGACAGAGAAAATTGAGTGTATAGATGTCTCACACTGCTGGTAGCCTCTACTGGAAAATTCAGTAATAAGATTTATTAGAATTACGAAGTAATTAATGAGCAGGCACCTTTGAAGTCTGCTTGAGTTCCTTAAACAGGCCGGGTAACGAAATCAAGCGTTTGTAAAGAATTTACCGTGAATTACTTGAAAACGCGCTAATTTTCCTGGAAGGTACTTGCCCTCTCCCCCCCTCCACTTTATGCAAATTGTAGAGTTGCTCTAAATGGAACACAATTAGCGTAAATCACTCGGAGAGAAGTATCCCTCCACGTCGCTGCTCCAGTTCCACAACATTATCGTCCCAAATAGGAAGAAAATTGCAGCTTTTTTGTATGACAAAACTTTAAACAAATAACTTTTAAATACTCGTACTTTCCAAAATCAATAATTAAACCTGGAGGTTATGAGGACAGTCGTTAGCACCGTCTTTTTCGTGCTCCTTCCACAGAATATTTATATCCCCTGACGTCATTTGCATTTTCTGACGCCAAACATGTTCATTACTCCCCCTGCCAACGAGGCATATGTAGTCCTTTTGTTTCTAGCATGTTTTAATTTTTCGAGCATATTAACTCTTGAAAAAAAAAAATATTACGGAACCAGGACATATGAAATGATGTTAAATGTGCGGAAAACTGCAAATTCCCCCACAGCTGGGGAAGAAGATCCTGAAGCAAGTGACTCACAGAATACAAGTGGGTTGAGTGGTTTTGTCGAATATATGGGCTGGATGGAAGTTTAAAAGATACCCTTGGGTGGATGGAGGGAGAGTGGTGCGACGAGGCCAAATCACCACAATAAAGCTTTCTTAGCTTTCGCCTTTGATTGTATTCACGTTGTCACAGAGTCAGAGCCCCCTTTATCCCGCCCAGGACTCGTTATTCAAGTCGAGTTTCATTTTTAGTATGCGTGGGCATTGTGTGTATGTTTTCTAGCAAAAGATGCTAACGTAGCTATTGATTTTCAGTTGGGTCTTCTGAAATTCTTGCCATATTTCCATCCAGCTCACACAAAGGATTTTTGCAGGATTGTTTCATTCACATTTTATTGGAGGAGCAAAAGAAGGGTACAAGTGAACTTGGGAGATTTTTTATGCGGACAATTTTCTCAAAGTTTCATGACTCAGAAATGTGAGCGACGTTTTTGATTGACTGAATTCTTGGAATTAGTTTAGACCGATTTTTTTTTTGTAATATCACACCGTGTCTACCTTAAAAAGTACATCACTGGGCGCTCAGCACATGACTGGAATTTAAGTTCAATGTCCCAGAAAACTGACACTCCTTTTGAAATGAAGGACTACCTGATGAGGAGATTTTCATATACACATAAACGTTTTTATGTAGCGAATTGCTTATCATGATATGTATCTCTAGAGATCGCATCTATGTAATTAAGAGCGTCTTAAACCTATGAAGGCTTCTTAAAGGAGGGACATCAAGAACTTACTTCTTCACAAATTAGGAAACGTTTATGAGCAAAGAAAGTGCTTTCGTACACTTTTTTGCAAGATTGTGTTTAATGGAGTATAAGAGGTTACTGGATGGGAAATATTGAGAAAAGCCAGCAGTATTGATTTCTGGAAATTGCATAAGGTTGAAAGGTTCTTAGAGAAATTATACCCTTGGAAATTTCATACAGTTCTGTGAAATTTTGCTAGGAAGTCTGTGTCGTATTGAAGGCAAAATGCGGCATAGTTTAGTTGATCTTATGTCGCTAATGCTATTTGAAATTTGTAAGAGATTGGAAAAGGACTGAGAAAGTATCCATAAGCAACTTAGGTCATGTAAAAAACGACATGCAATAAGAAACCATTGAAGTTGACTTTTCTTATCCAAGTGGACCCAATCCAATCGTGTGATAGAAAGGTTACACTGAGGAGTAGGGCCCATGAAATGTCTTCCGTGTTCTTGGAGCAAAATTTATGTGGTTTTAAAACTTATATTTTAGTATTTAACAAAATGAAAGGGTTGCTTGGAAACTAGATCTTTGCTTTTATAGTTCCAACGACGTTGCTAACGACACCGACTTTTAGATTTCTTAAGTACGTATCTTCTCAGGACTAGGTCCTAGGTGTAGTGTTTGGTATTGTTAATATTCTTTAAAATATGTATAATTTATTAAATCTTTTGTCTGTTGAATTATGAAACATGATGTTATACTATTTTAAACAAACAGCACTAAGTCACTTTGTGTCCACAAATTTATTTAATTGAAACGACTCAACAATTCTCAACAATTAAAATTAATTAACGCCATTCCTATCCCTCAGGTATATCCAAATCGTGATATTACAAACATTGTGGAATCATCTCATTACCAAAAAATTGGAAGTTGGTGCAGACAAGGTGCTGTTAGTTCATCAAAATGTAAAGGAACTCATCGCTGGATTAAGCCCTTCAGATGCCTTGGTAAAAAAAAAACTTTTGGCATGTAGAACCATTGAACGAATCTTTAATTCCCACTTCTAGAAGGACCTTTCCAATCGGATGCTCTATTGGTACCTGAAGGATGTTTATTTGATCACATCCACAATGCTTCACGTTGCTGGCCATTTATTAGGTGGAACCAAACTGGTGCTGCCGCTTGCCAAGAACGTGGAATGCAAATGAGAAGCTTTGCAATGTTGTTACCTTGTGGAATTTCATTGTTCTCTGGAGTTGAATTTGTCTGTTGTCCAAAGCACTTTAAAGGTAGTTGTTATTTCTTATTCATTCAATCTAATTTCAGTTCCAAAATAAGGGAGAGTTGAGCTGATTAATAAAACGCAAAAAATTTTCTTACAGAAACATCAAGGATAAAGAAAACCGATCTTCCTGTAGTCGTCCCCGAGGAGATTCTGCCATCATTAGACGATGAGGATACTGATGATTCTCAAGACGACGATGAAGACGATGCAGAAGATATAATGGCTGATGAAGCTGTTGATAATGGTAGAGAAGATGAAGATGACGAAGATGACGAATACGAATCAGATGAGGATGTTGATCCTGATCGTGATAACCTTAGTGATGACTGGGATAATAGTAGCACACAAAAAGGACAAAGTACTTCCACCACAACGTTCCCAGCTCCTCCACAAACTGCAACTCAAACAACCGCAAAACCATCGGATCCATCAGAGTATTCCTCTACAAGCCAACCAACTGTTGATCCTTACTTTACGCATTTCGACCCACGTCTAGAACATCAGAGCTACAAAGTAAGTCACAAAGTAAGGTGATCCCCTTTTTGCAAAATTCACATAAAATATTCTAAAAAAGGAAGCTCAACAGCGCCTCGAGGAAACTCATCGCGAGAAAGTCACCCGGGTCATGAAGGACTGGTCTGATCTTGAAGAAAAATACCAGGATATGAGACTTGCGGATCCAAAAGCCGCCCAGAGTTTCAAACAGCGCATGACGGCCAGGTTCCAGGTGAGAAAGGTTCCTAGCTTTGTTTTGCACTCTTTATACGGATTTAATTTTAGACTTCTGTTCAGGCTCTTGAAGACGAAGGAAATGCAGAGAAACACCAGCTGGCAGCTATGCATCAACAACGGGTCTTGGCTCACATCAACCAGAGGAAACGAGAAGCGATGACATGTTACACCCAGGCTTTAACCGAACAACCACCAAACGTATGATTCCTCCCATATTTCTTGTAGGTGCTTTGTAACAGTTACGTCTTTACAGTCCCATCGAGTTGAGAAATGCCTACAGAAGCTCCTTCGTGCTCTACACAAGGACCGTGCTCACGCATTGGCTCACTATCGCCATCTGTTGAACTCTGGTGGTAATGGAGGATTAGAAGCAGCTGCTTCTGAACGACCTCGCACTTTGGAGCGTCTTATTGATATCGACCGGGCAGTTAACCAATCCATGACCATGTTGAAGCGATACCCAGAGTTATCAGCAAAAATTTCGCAGCTAATGAACGATTACATTCAGGCTCTCCGCAGCAAAGACGATATCCCTGGATCGATGCTTGGTATGAGTGAAGAGGCAGAAGCAGCAATCCTCGATAAATACCGCACAGAAGTTGAGAGAAAAGTGAGCGAAAAGGAACGCCAGAGGCTTGCTGAGAAGCAAAGGAAAGAACAACGTGCTGCTGAGCGAGAGAAGCTCAGAGAAGAAAAACTAAGGTTGGAGGCGAAGAAATTGGAAGCTTTGGTCAAAGAACAAGAGGAAAAAGAGAAGGAAGACAAAAGCAAAGAAGTGCAACAACCAGAAAAAGAAGTTCAACCAGAAAAGGAGACCACAAAAGAACAAATGAGTGAAGTTATGACAAGGTAATACCCGTCAGTTTTAGTCTTGATAGGACAATTTTTATAAGTATTCTTTTACAGTCCAATTACCACACAAACCATACTTCCAACTGTGGACGATGCCGCCGTGCAAAGAGCAGTTGAAGAAGTCGCTGCTGCTGTCGCTCATCAAGAAGCTGAGCCACGAATGCAGCACGTAATGGCACATGATCTGGGACACGGGGAAGCTGTAAGAATTTTGAAATTTTAACCTTAACTAAAAGAAAAGAAATTTCTAAATCCGTTATCTTTTTTAACTATCTAGAGTTACTCTGTGCGTAGGGAAATATATGGTGGGTCAGGTCGGGAAAGTCGAAATGTATACTTTACCGTCGTCTTCGCAGGAATCGCTCTGATGGCAGCTGTGTTTGTCGGAGTTGCAGTAACCAAGTGGAGAGCCTCACGTCATCCTCATGCGCAAGGTTTTATCGAAGTAGATCAGGTAATTAAAGAAAATTATTTTTTAAGCATTCTAAGAAGAGAAAACGTTTTTTTCCAGTAAATTTTTAATTTTTCAGTCCTTAGCTCATAGATATTGCATTCTATCTTTAGATAAGAGAAGATACTTTGTCTGTTAATGTCGCTATTTTCTATATCAAGTGATGGGCGTTTGTCCAATTATGTTTTTCTGTTTGCAATATCTCACTAGCCGCCTTATCCCCTCCAGGGGAGCTTCTTCTATATCTCCAGGGAAATAGTCTGAGATCAAAACAGCGGCTATGTCTTTAGTTATGGAAAGGAGAGGTAGTTAATTTTGGAGTTCCCCTAGACGTTTTCAACTGGTCGGGGTTGGTGTCTGTTGGCACGTTCGTTGAGGGTGCCTTTGGAGCATTGCCTACACTTTTCACATGAGCCTGTAGAAGCATACAAAATGGCCTTCCAGGTAGAGGCATAGAAAATGGCCCTCCTCAGGTAACCGCAACCATCCAGACGGCTTTACCTCATCATTAAATCAAAATTCCTAGTCCTCAGTCTTAGACCAGGATGGATGATCTACATTTACGAAGGCCAGAATATCGAGTGAGGTTCAGGGGTGTTCGATAGTCTAAATTTGATATGATGATACTG
>QYTT01078950.1:7334-21376 GCA_006980735.1 Dasypogon diadema | reverse complement strand
TCATGTTAGCTTTATCTATCCCACTCGCACTGTTTGCTTACAATGTTGCAGTAATGTAAATTGGCCTTTAGTGAATTAGAAGTAGGGGCCGGAAATTCAATACTCGAGCCTTATATTTCCATAGTATATTTTCAATAGTAATAGTTCAATAGTAATAGTAAATAGTAAACAGTGAACGATATATTTAATAATTTAAAAGTTCCCGATGTTATTAAGGATTTACCGAAATTCGATGTAAATCCAAGGCTACTGTTTGATTTTATTAATAATGTGGAAGAAATTTTAAGTTTGATGACGGGGATGCCTTATGGCAAAATTTTATTACATGTACGGCACTCATTTCCCATTATTACGATAAATGGAATTAAACCTCCTTGATAAAAGATCTGCATAGTCTAAAGCAAAATAATAAAAGTGTTGAGCAATTCTATAGTGTTGTGATAGAAATCTTGTCTGCAGCGAATAACCACCTACAAATTCATGAAACTAACGCAAATGTGATAAAAGCCAAAAGAGATCTGTACGCAGAAATGTGTCTAAGTGTATTTCTATCAGGTTTAAAAGAACCAATAGGTTCCACTACAAGAGCCAAGGGACCGAGCAATTTAACCGAAGTCTTCTCCTATTCTGTTCAAGAGTAAAACATGTCATATCAAAATCGTATAATCAACCCATGAACAGATCAACACCCACTCAGAAAAAGCCAGTGCATAATTTACGACCTATAGCACTTTAACAAAATTCTCAATACTCTTTTAGATTCCATCGCCCGGTAAACAGTAATTCTTTCCAGCAACAAATAAAGAAAATGCTAGATCAAGGCTTGGAGTGAACCAATTTGGATAGTCCCCAAAAAAAAAGGATTCCAGCGGCAAACACAAGTGGCGGTTATTCATTGACTAGCTAAAACTAAGTGAAAAAACTATTAGTGACAGATATCCTATACCCAACGTCAATGGTATATTAGAGAAACTTGGTAAATACGTATACTTTCAACGATAGATCTAGCTAGTGGGTTCCATCAGATCGAAATTTACCCTCGAGATATAGAGAAAACGGCATTCACAGTAGAGGGAGGCCACTATGAATACGTGAGAAAATGCCCCTTCCACGTTCCAGAGAGTTATGAACAATATTTTGCAAGACCTTCAAGGAAAAATCTGCCTAGTTTATTTAGATGATATCATCATCTACTCTACTTTTCTGCAAGAGCACGCAAATCCTTGAGTGCTTAGAGTAATCTAGCGGCCAAGAAAGGGAAGTTAATTTAGGAGGATAACCTTTAATTATGTACAATACTATTTGCCAATGAGAATTTTCAAGAAATTATAAACGAAATGGTCAACATGTCCACCTAAGGCTTTCTTTGTGCTTGCTGATTCCCCTGACTCTCCTCACTCCCCTGTTCCTCTGGTAGAGTTTGATGTAAATTTCATTTAGGTTTCGGCGAGGAACCAAAGAGGGATGTCACCAAACAACGGGCCACCGGGATATCACAGGGTGGTTGGGGCTCGGCCAAGGGGGAGTCACTTCTATCGGACCCCTCCCAACGGCTAAGCAGGTAGGAGAGGGTCTAGAGCATGAAGCTTGCATTAGTCTCTGCTCTGGCCTGTACGGCCAGCTCCTGATGCCCAGATGCCACCACACTCCATACTTAGTCCCATTACAAACTTCCCAATACCGCGAACTCAAAAAAAGATAAAATCCTTTTTGGATATTACCGCAAATTCATTAGGGACTTTGCAAAGCTAACCAAGCCTTTTACAGAATGCTTAAATAAAAGGAGAACCGTCGAACTCAACGACAGATACATTAAGACATTTGAAACCTGCAAACACATTATTGTCCCGACTTTTCTAAACCTTTTGTTCTAACTACAGATGCAAGTAATTTTCCCATAGGCGCTATTCCATCACAAGGTACCATTGGCAGTTATAAACCTGTATGTTATGTCAGTAGAACCTTGATAGATACCGAAATTAACTATTCAACAATAGAGAAGGAGTTGCTTGCGATTGTTTGGACGACTAAATATTTTCGACCGTACTTATTTGGCGATAAATTTACAATAGTTACAGATCATAAGCCATTAACGTGACTCATGAGTCTAAAGGACCCAAACTCCAAACTTGTGCTTTAGAGACTTAAACTCAGAGAATTCGAACACCAAGTAGTTTACAAGAAAGGTACACAAAATTCTAATGCCGATGTGCTTAGTCGGATAAAATCCGCAGCAGAAATCTTTTCTCACAAAGTCGAATTAAATGCAAATGAGCAGGTTCCTGGAAATTCAAACCTTTTCACAACACATTCCGTAACAGAACGTCTTGACGATGACATCCACATCGCTGAACGCCCCCTAAATGAATTTAATCTACAGCTAATCTTCGAAAAATTGAACAAACGACCTCCAATATCAACTGAGATTATCTTTAAAAATAAGCGAAGGCGTCTCATTCGCATGCCCAACTACACAGAAGAAAATTTAACAGAAATTTACAAAAAGTACCTGGCACCGAATAAACTCACAGCTATACTTACCTACGATCAAACTTTCAGAACGATTCAAGAAGTTTACAAAAAATACTTTTCCAGAAGTAAATTATTCAAGATAATCCGTTGCACAGAAATCTTATCAGATGTGTTAGAGGATGACGAATAAAATAGGTTAATCAATGAGTACCACATTAAGAATAATCACCGCGGAATTAATTAAACCTTTCTTCATTTGAAAAGAGAATATTACTTCCTTTTTATGAAGAATAAAATAACTTGAACAATTAATAACTGTGAAATATGTCAAACATTGAAATACGATAGAAACCCTTCAAACTTAAAATTCTAAAAGCCTGAAGTCCCAGAAAAACCCATGGACATGCTCCACACAGTCATTTATAGTATCAATCCAAAAAAAATTCTCACTATAATCGACAAATTTTCTAGATCCGCTGCAGCGTACACATTGATAAATGATAATGATATGATAATACTTTATTAACAGCACAATTGTATCACTCATTAATATGCGGTACTCCAAAAGAAAAAAATTCATATTTAATAGCGAGGACTTAAATGAATAAAAAGTTGAAATGAATGCAAAATAACATTGTCAATACGTAATAGTCTAAACATAATCAAATCCATAGAACACTTCATAAGCCTACACGGCATTCCGAAAGAACTAGTTTCGGATCAGGTACCTGAATTTACAGCCAACATTTTCAAAGATTTCTGCAAACCATACACCATTAAACTTCACATAACTTCCTTCCAGCAAATGAGTAGCAATTCACCTGTAGAATGTTTGCACTCAATGTTAACCGAAATTACCAGGATCATTTACAATAAGAAAGAAGACAAAAATCAGGATGACATCCTTAATGAGATCCTAATTACCTACAATAATGCCATTCATTCATCAACGGAACTGACGCCCCATGAACTTTTCAGTGGCAAGAAATACAAATTTCTCAATAACGTAAAATTTAACGATAAACAGGAATATCTCAGAAAACCCAACGAATTTCAATCAAAACTCTTCCCCTCTATTAAAATAAAAGTTCAAGAACTCATAAACAAAAGCCTGGACAAATTAAACCAAACAAGGGAAGACCCAGTTGAATTCTAGGAGAATGAAGCACTATTCAGAAAAGAATGTAGACGAAATAAGGTTCAGTAAACATAGAGTTAGGAAAAATAGAAGAATTTCAGCCTTTACTAAAGAACACAGAAAACTTCATACATCCAAGATTTAAAAAAGACGCGTAACTACAGAGCACTAACGGCAACGACCTACGCCTACGGACAGAAAATGGAAATCTACGACCTGAGCAACAAACACGGACTTCTACCCATGAAACTAGGCCCAGTGAGGACAATATGGACGTACAAGAAATTACTTCATACAGTAGAACTTGATAATTATAAGGAAAACGTAGATAACGTAGGAAAATATTTAGAAACAATAGTCGGCAACGAAGAATTTCAAGACGCAATAGAAATTACAAAGATAAAATTTAAAGGCATTGATAGAATTCACCGAAATAGCCTTGTGAAACATTATTATAAATATAAACAAATCTTTACATATTGCTGTAGCGACTCTTTTGTTTCTTTTACGAGAGTATTTAAATAAAAAGTACATAGTGTTAAATCTTGTACGCTGGCACGGAACCCTTCGTTTGCGAGTCCGACTCGCCTTTATTATCAATATGTAAATTTTTTAAGTTATCAATACTACAAGAGTGTTTATGGTCAATTAAATGTTTAGCTACCATAGAATCGGTTTTTTTATACTTGTGTAAACGCATATGTTCAGCAAATCTACACTTACAATCATTACAAAAAATTTTATACAGTCTAGACTTACTTAGGATATCTTTGTTTTCTTTAACATTGAAGATTAAATTCCTAATAGTTTTTTTTTATTATAAAAAGCAACGTTAACATTTAAGTATTTTTTCTTAGTATCTTTGCAATCTTGTAACTAACATTACCCATAAATACCAATTTTGTCCACTTTGAGATCCATACACTCTTTAGATATAGGAACAATACTATTTAATAATACGTGTTTTTCTTTTTTCTTAACAAGCCAGTCAATAGTCTTAGCATTATAACCATTATTAATCGCTATAAACTTTATACAGTCTAATTCCCTCTTAAATGCTACTGAAGACAACTGTTGTGAAGTCCAGATCAACTCATCTGTCCTGGGCCGCACAACATTCATCATGAGCTCATTGCTTAGGGAGCTCTCACACTGCACTGCCGGTTCGTTTTAAACAGTTGTGTTGCTATTCTCGCTCGCACATTACTCACGTTCTTTTCTGCCGTTAATGCCCGTGTGTTTCATCCGATCAGTTTTGTGTGATTGTTCGGCCGAAATGGATACTGAGAAGTTGATAGACGAAGTACCCTCGCATACTACTTCTATATAGTGGGGTTGATCTTGGTGAATAGATCATCAATTATTACGTTATGCAATAAACAAATACATCGTTTTCTTCTTCGCGTTTTATAAATTTGGAAATCCATTTTCGTTTTCTAATAAGACGTTTTCTTACCAGTGGATTTTCTAAGAAAAACAAATCACCACAATCCATTTGAATTATTTTATCGCACCTTCACTTTCAACTGATTGCATCTTTCGGCACATAAAGGGATGAAAAGTGATAAACATATTTTTGGGTTACCGTATTTCTCGATCGGATGCTTAAAATAGCTGACGGTGACTATCCGGAACTGGATGGGAAGGTTATTAACCGAACAGAACTAGAACACAACTGTAGTGACAACCGTTGAAGACTTGATTGCGAGAATATAACTTGACATTGTCCACATCCTAGATAAGCCATATGAAATGCTTATACTGAAAGTAACTCAACTGCCGCTATTAATGACAAGTTATTGAAGTAGTTCGAAGGTACGAAAATGATATGCAAACTGATAAACTCAGTGGTATACACATATGAAGCTGTCCACTAATAATTCCACTGAATAGCATTTTCAAGCCATCGGATCTCCAAATTCATAAAGTTGTCCTGAAAGTGAGTGCTTCAATGAAGTGACTGAGGAACCTGCAGTCGTCGAGACTTTGTAATTATATTAGGCTGAAATTGGGGACTCTAAATCGCGATGATATTGAGATCACAATTTAGACCGGACATTCTCGAGAGGAGTCAGTATTTTTATCATGTATACCCTTCGCACCATTTGACTTCTCTGTTGAGTTTAGGCGAGTGCATAACGATCACTATATATATACATGTCTTACAGACAGACGTTAAGGTTAAACAGGATCAACTTTAGGGAGGGCTCCATCTGACGTGGCTAGTTTTACCTAGCACGAAATCTCACTCAGAAGCCCAGCAGCCTAGCTATCTTGGTACTGGAATGAAAAGTTTGTGACGTCATTTAGAAAGAGATACTTTAGACGGATTATGAGGATTACAGAATGTAAAATTTTAATTATGTTGAGTTCCCAACTTACAAATTAAAATATTTACATATACTTCTCAACAAAAGAAAACTTTTACCTTCACCCCAATCCTCTTGTCCTTCTCCACATTCTTTTTCTATTTTCTTCTTTGAAAAACACATCAAATCATTAAAATATTCAAGTTTTTAAATGTAAACAAACTTACCTTGCAAATTGGCAGACAAGCAAATCACTCTGCTTTCGGAGCCTAAAGAGTTCTTTTTTTTTGTTTGAATTGGGTGTGGGCCGCGTAGATCCCTTGAACTTAGGCCACTATTAGGCCCATTGTTCCTCCAACCGAGGAGTTAAGAAGGCGGGACAGATGTTGTCAGCAATTCAACCCTTAGGAAACTGTGTCCCGTCAAGACAGAAACCAGTAACCTTGTTGATGGTTTATTTAATCTAAGAAGTTTAGATGGCAGGCAGGCGTTCGGAGGGCCCCACAGTTCCTTGGTCGTACCGCCAAGTGTGCTTACGTCCCACATCTGACGATGTTGATTATTCGCCCAGTTTGCAATACGCCCGCGCCAACTCATCCGCCTTCTCGTTACCGTAGAAGAGACTGTGGCCTGGCACCCAATAAATAGTTATATCGTTATTCTGGGACAGGTCGTTAAGGACCCGTTTACAGTCCCTCACCAACTTAGATGTGACGAAGGGTTTCATCAGGGCCTTAATGGCCGTCTGACTGTCCGCAATGGTTAACCCCTCCGGTTGCAATTCCCTCGGTGAAATCCTCACTCTGAACTCTGGAGTAATCATTTCCTCCAGCAGATGGTCAGAGTTCACTTTGGTAAGGCGGCTTTCCGCAACTTATATAAGGTTTCTTAGTTGGCAAGTTTTCTTGCATAATTTTCGCTGTTTTCAGCAATTTTAATTAAACATTAATTTTATTATTGCTGATTTCAGCAATTTCTACCCTTATCCCATCCTACTTTCCTCACTCACCAGTAGGTGGTGGGAGAAATTTTTGCAACCTCCGGTGACATTTATTGGGGCATTCTTTAGCCCCGCTACGGCCAATCCGTCCACACATATATTTAAAGCCGACTAGCTTAACAAATCATTCATTCCGATTTCGGGCATTATTAAAAGCTGATTTCTGCATTTTATATTTTTTACATTTCAAGCCAACTCGCTTATCAATAAGTCATTCCGTTTTTGGAATTTAGTGGTGCTGGTTTCAAGTAGCAATATCTCTAATAAGTCCACCCCCTTGGAAAGTTTCATTTTTTTGGATTCTTTGGATTTTATTTCATTATTATTTTATTTTTGTGCAGAAAAAATCTTTAATTAATGAGTTTCTAATAAACTGATGTGTAAGGAATTTTAAAGTGTTTAAAGAACTTTAATTAATGAGAAATTTAAATGGGAGTGTTTAATGAGAAATAAACTGGTGAATGAACAATTGGAATTTTATTGTGTAAACAAAATAAATGGTTACAGGGACTTAAAGTGCTTAGGGTGCGCTGAATGAGGTGCAACTCTGTGCAGGTTCAGAGTGCTTAAGGCATTCGTTTTGAAACTCAAAAATAAACTACAAAACAAATACAACCTTATCTTATCTATCCAAATTCCCACGACAAAGTAACTTGAGGTAATGTACTCGACGACGGCCATTCCAGAAAATGTGAATGTCTAATGTGAGAAAATGTGAAAATCTAAGTGCTCTTGAAGGGATTGGTGTCAGGTGAGATTAAGATTAATCACGGAAGGATTTTCGTTTTATTTCTGGCCCGTATTGTAAAAATATATTTAATTTCAGAGCTTTGGAGACTCTTCCTACCTTCTTTAAATAGAAGTTTTCAAGTACTTTATGAATTACAGCATCTCACAATCCATACAGTAAAGTTCGTATACTGGGCAAGAACTCTTAACTTAAACACGCTTAATATAAAGGAAAGCACACAATAACCACGACATGCACAAAACTTTACAATTATAGCCGATTTAAACTTTAAAGAGTAATTTCTAATCCCATTCAAACTTACAATTTAATATTGTTGAATCAAATTTTAAACTTTCGACTTAAAAACTATCATTTTAAGTCGAGTCGAATAAAAAATCAATGTCTAAAAGATTAGAATTCGCTTTAATATTTGCTAAATATTAGAATTCAATATTTTGTGGATTAAAAAAGTGGCTTAATCCTACATTAGGATTAGACTTTCATCCAAGATTTTTAACTGTGTAGTAATTATGCGCCACCAGTTTTACTTTTAACTAAAATAAATTTTATGTAATTTTTACAAAAAATCAAACTGCAGTTTGAATACCTTCGAAGTAGTACAGATGCTCAAAAAACTACGTTTTTCACAGATGATTCTCCAACCTGAAAAGTTTCCACATTTCATTAACAATCATTGCCATACCCAGCCATGTATAATTTCCCAAATTGAGAAAGTTCACTTTTTCCACCCATAAATTTTTCATAGTAGCTGGAGGCACTCCAAAGAGTGAGCACACATTTCTCCTAATAAAATTTAAATTAAAGCACTTTCTATTCTTTTCAAAGGAGAAATACTCAGTTCCGTTTATACGCTTATTTTAACCCATAAAAAGTAAGACAGGAAAAATGAGAAAAATTTCTTAGAAGGTGTCTTCAACGTAAGCCGGTTTGTTGCTGTTTATGCAAAAAGTTAAATAAACAGCTTCCATTCAAATTTTACCTGTTGAAAAAATTATGCCGGAAAGGCGTTCACTCCCTCTCACCCTATTCACCCTATTAAAAGCTGCCTTCAACATAATGAAGTTTTCACTCAGGCCTTAACAAGAGTATCTCATTTACCATCGTTTTCTTCCTGCCTGTACGACCATTATCCTAGAAAATCAAAGAGAAGTGTTATGGAAGGAGTTAGTGTGACTGTGAATGAGGTATTGCACACTCTAAAAAACCTTCAGAGCTAGGCCAAGTTCAAACAAATTTACCAGGCAATATAATTTGGCTCTTTCAGCTTAAGTAAACTTTTATCCACAAAACAAAGCGATTTGGGGAAAATAAACCTTTTCAAGTGTACTAGAATAAAACAAAATATTTTGGTAGTGGATGAGTACTTTCCCTTAAGGGTGGTTGTGTTATCCGAAATGGAGCATTGTCTGCTCAGACAACCTGAGTTGAATCTAGGGCAAACTACAACGTAAAATAATTTCCAATTTCTTTGTTTAAATTTTTTTTCATTAAAATCAGTTGTAATTTTTTCAAAGTTGACTTATATGCATTAGAAAATGGGAGGATTTGTTTCAATTTGGTGTGATAAAATGTTCAGAAATGGCAAATCATATATGGAATTCAGAAATGGCACATCATATATGGAATTACTTTTAGATTTCAATTGTGGTGAGTCTTGCTAGGGACAAAACAATAGGAAATTAATGTTTCGTTTTACTTCCCCTTCTAGTCAATACGATGGACATGAATTCTGCAGTGTTCAAGTATAAAGAACGCCAGCAAAATCGACCAATGACTTTGATTGGTGACTTATCTTACTCTGCAGCAACAGATTGACCAAGTTCGACCACAAATGCTGTCCCCTCAATAACAAGAAAAAAGGTATTTTTACGTAAATACCGCAACTGCGGCAGGAGTCATAGTTCACCTTATGAGTGCCCGCCGCTTGGATGCTCTCTTAAATTGTACTTTACCAGTAGAAGGCTGAAATTTTTATACTGTTTCATACAGGGTGATTCAGATCAAGGTACCGAGTGGTATACCACTTATTCCTTGAGGTAAGCTGATAAAAAAATCCTTCCACATACCCACTGGTGATTTCAATATTGATTTGCTCCGTAGCTCAAGTCGATCGGAAGCGTTTATGTCATCACTATTTGCTCTTGACCTAAATACCCTAAATAGTGTGCCTACGTGGTTCACTGGTAAATGTTGCCATCCTAAGCCGGCATATTGACTGCGGAGTTTCATTTATTTCGAACATTCTATTGGTCATAAGTTATCCTTGTTATATAATTATATTTCTAACGTCTTCGACCATCATGTTCTCATTCGTCGCAGAAACACGTTTCGGAGTTCTGAACCTTGGTTATCTAGAGATATCTATAGATTAATTTCCAAGCGTAATATGCTCGCTGGAAATCAACTGGATCACACATATATATATATACTCACTTTTGTACATTAAGAAATGCTACCAATAGCCGTATCAAAAGTGCTAAGAGAGTTATAAAATAACCTAAGCCTTAGGGCAGATTAGTCTGCCCCCTAAAGTACTCTGGAGTAACCTTAACCAGATTGGTGTTGGTAAATCTGCCCATAATAGTGCTCATTCTAATTCAAACTCCTCTCTCTCTCTCTTTTTGGTATCCTACTTTCGATATGGGAATTGGTTTTAAATTTTGTTGCGTTGACGAGTTTGAGGGATATGAAGCCATAAAATCTATTAAGTCGTCAGCCACTGATCCTTATAACTTCCCTTTTCAGAAGGTTAGTGGCCGCTAAGTTAGTACCAATTGTTACACATGTCATTAATTCCTGCTGAGCTTACTCTTACTTTTCTGAAGCATGGAAAATGGCCAGAGTTGTTCCTATTGCTAAAGCAAAAAAAATGGCTGCTCTTCTCTTAAAGATTACCGTCCCATCAGTGTTCTGCCTTTTTTATCTTCTATGGAGGACCTTATGCTGGCTCAGATGTTGGCTTTTCTGGATGAAAGCTTCCTCCTGAGTGAATGCCAATCTGGATTTCTTGACCATGTGAACTCTTTATTTCTTTTCTTTCTGCTTCTCTCTCTTATCTCCTTTTCTTCCTTTTCTTTCACTTGAGTTGATTTACTAGGTTTTCCGAAATCTACTAGAGATTGTTAAATGAAATTAGCACGCAGTCACTTGTTATTATTTTGCTTATAAAGTTAGAGTAATGTCCTTGAAGCTATGTACTACTTAAAAGGCAATGCTTAATTCTGAACAAATTTTTGAATAAATTGAATTAAATTGAATAGTAAAATTAAAAAATCTGACTTTTCTTCTTCGTTTTGAATTAGATCGGAAGAGCATTAGCTATAACTATTAATCTTATTTCTTTCACCATATTGCCGATGTGTAAGGAACACATCAAATTTGTATTTTTAGTAGGTAATCAAGTAAAAAAACGGTAAATAAACAGGTAATTAACTCAAGTTTAGGTAAAAGTTAGCTCGAATGATCGCCTTTCAGAGGTGCTATCCTGTTTTTTGAATAGACCAGATGAGTGGTTATTTTCCCATCTGAATATATTTAATGCCAAAAAGTTACACCTCCATGAGTATCAGCGAAGACATGTGAGCTTCTTCATTTTAGTAGGCAGCTGCATCATCCCAATTGTAATGCTTCTGCCAAAGATCTTGGAATATAATGTTCAGTTTAACAACCCAAGGTCGTAGAATTCCCAAGTGATCAAATACTTTAGAAATCAACTTAGATACCTTCTATTTCTTTCTTCACGCACTCGGAGTGGAATAAACGGAATATTTGGTATGAATAAGGAAATACACTTTCAGTGTTCCGAATATTCCGAATAAACAAAAAAACACATCCGTAATCAAAATTGTTACAATGCTCAGCATCGTGGAGGATTTGCAGCCCTGAAAATGGAACAGGTTAAAATACCAATACGAACCCTAAAAGTTAGAGGGAAATTACCTTTTTGTGATGTTCATTAAGTGTCGTGTCCTCAGCAGCAAAGAATGTTTAAAAGCATTAGCTCTTATAGGAAAAATTGAACCACACCCTAGAGTTAGGTGATCTTACTATTCTAGATGCTACTATTTTAATAGATGAGATGCACGCACATGGCCGAGTCCAAAACGAATATTCGCTTGCGAGGAGCTGTGATTAGATTTCAGTTAGTTTATTTTGAAAAAAAAAACAACTATTTACCTTTATGTGGATTTTGTAAGGTGGGTAAGGTGCGACTATGATCCTCAACGGGAAACATCTGAAACGCCAATTGGTCGCTGGCAATGGACCGTCCGTAACCCACAGCAAGGATAGCGGCTAAGAAAAGGCCGCAAAATGGAAGAAAATTAGAAAATTGGCAAAACGTGGATTCACCTTTGACAGTTGAGGATTTTACCAAAATTTTCAAAAATTACAGCATTAAGAATTTTTCCGAACCAGCTATATATTAAACCGAATTGAGAGAACTGGTTGATTTCCGAAAAACTCATATTGAATTTTAGAAATTTTGAGCAAATTGTGATCTGCTCAGTATAGGGGCCGGAATAGGGGTCTTTAATCGATAAAACCTCTGGTAGGTGAAGCGGGCGGCTATTATCGAGTCAAGACGGAGCCAGTGAAGAGGTGATATGTAGGACAAAAAGTGGAAAAAAAAGATACAAGACAACAAAACAGTGAGGTGACAAAAAAGAAAACCAAGAAGGAGAAACAAACAAAAAGGAAAAGGGGAAAACCCAAGAAGACTTCTCAAATGCATTCCTGTTCGCTGCAAGGAACGTCCCTTGGAGACGTGAGAACCGGCGGGGAATCAGGGATGATCGCTGGATCCAGGTTGAGATCACCGTGGAAAACGGCAGTTGACCGGATTGAGAAGAGATGAGTATTTCCAACCTTGCATTAAAATTTTTGTTGGCTTTGGTGAAGAAAGTTCATTTTTGTCCCGTGCCCCACGAGGGCTCCTTGAGCTTTTTTGTGCGCTACCTTGTCCATCAGTAGCTAATAAGTGGAAGACTTTGAATCGGTTGAGTAATTTGTTTGAATTGCATTGCATTAAGAAGGTTTCGATGTTTCAATAAATGTGAATGCTAAAGTTGATGATCCTGCTTCTTTCCCTCATCTCAAGTTAGGATTTTTTTTTTTCCTTTTCTGACTTCGTGGACTCAAGTTAGAGAAGAATACCACGTGGCGTGACATGTTTTAAGTCCCTTGAAGGGAACGAAACTCTTCCCCTACACTAGCCGTTCACGACCTGGTGAAGGCGTATAACAAAATATTCAAGGAAAAAATTCAGATTTTTAAAAATTCCTGGTGGAACTTACCCCTTAAGAGAACTAAGGTTAATTTTTCTAATAATATCAAAACAAATTTTAAGACAGATAATTTCGTTTTTACAATTTTATAAAATGTATTCAATATACGTGCGGCATAATTTCAAAAATAGCTAACTCCATTATATATATGATTTTAAGTAATTAAGCTTTAATGAATTTTTATAAACTTCGGAATAAATTAAGTTATAAAATTTAGTTTTATTCTGAACTTGTTGATCATTCCAAATATGTATATTTCAAAAAGGTTTCTACAAGGTGAAAAGGCCTATTTGTTAGATTTAACTAAAAACACCTGAAATTTAAGAAAGCTAATCTGGGCCAAATTATAATAGCGAATATACTTATCTAATCTGCAGTTCAAACATACCGTCTTGAACCTGTCAGCTCCAAATCCTCCTGTTCTTTCAACAACTTATCTTCAGAATCTGGAACATTTAAAAATAGAAGAAAAAGTTCAAAAACATTAAACATCATGACGTAAACACACGAAAATACATGAAATACATACAACTATCAAAGATTATTAAAATAGTGCCTTATTTGGTGTTATTAGGTAAATAGGCAGAGTTAACCTCAAAAACACAACAGACCAAACTATACGAAAATTTGCCTAATAACACAAATTAAACATAAATCATTGCAAATTAAAGACGAAAAGGGCACTCGAACGCGTTAAAAGTTAATTTTACAGCGAAGAAAACTCGCGGAAAACATGGCCTGTCACCGAAACTTTAAATTAAATTGACAGCTAGAACTTTATATTCTAGAGTGAATGTACCCTCACTTTGAAAAGTTCTGTACGCGAAATTTAAAGATTATGACAAAATCTTAATCAGATTAGCCATTTTTTTAAATTTTAATTTAAAATAAACCCAATGTAGATTAATAAGTGCAAAAGAGATAAGAAATGTTTGACAGAGACCAAAAATCACGGTTTACAGACTACAAGGTTAGCCAGGTTTGTAATTTGAATCGCCATTTTGTGACGTCACTCTGGATATTTTGTTCTCACAGCTTTCCCATTGTGGCAATTTTGCAACGAGTGATGTAAATCTAATGTAAAATA